>ML432624.1:0-18729 GCA_005239525.1 Nicotiana knightiana
GTACAATTCTCTGTGGGATCGACTTTGGGTGTAATACCCCAGATTATATTTGCAGCGCCCTTTTAGTATTTCTATAAGACATAGTTGAGCGTGATCAGCCGTACGCCACAGCGAAATTGAAAGATATATATTATGGTTCGGGCCGTTCGACCCTCGGCAGTGCAGATATATGATCATTATGATGGCTCAGGCCGGTTGTCCCTATCCTGTATGCACATGTTAAATTGTTAAGAATCATTTTATGGATTTTGAGTGGTCAGATATATTTTTTTTAAAGGAAAGAAAAGAATAATGAAGTAGAAATTGTATATTTACTTCCGGTATTTATTTGAATTACTGTTATTTTAAATGTTTACTGCTTTTATCATCCTTGTATGTCTGTTACTGATATTATATCTTGCTAATCATTTGGTTAGACCTTAGTGAGTGTCAAGTCAACCTTTCATCACTACTTCTTCGAGGTTAGGCGGGATACTCACCGGGTAAAAATTTGTTTATGTACTCATGTTATGCTTATGTACTTAATTGTACAGGTTCTGAGGCTGGTGCAACTGGTTATCAGACCGGAGCTCGATTGTGATCATAGTTGGACCTGACTTCACGGTGAGCTGCTTCTCCTGACGATCCTCGGAAGCACCATGGAGTTTTCTTCTGCTTATTTACCGTCTATTCCTTTCAGACAGTGGGACTGTATATTATATCTTTTGTACATTCTGTTAGTATGCCCGTAGGACTTGTGACACTAGTTCCTGGCACACACGTAGTGGTTATTTTGGTTTGCGGACTTGTATATATATATATATTGGCTTACTCCTCTTTACGACTGCTTTTGGTTAAAAATGACTTACTATCTTTTTCAATTAATGTTTTGAACTTTAAAACTTGGCACGTGTTGGGATGTTTAACCAAGTATGGGAAAAATCCTTAGTAATTTAAGTGTGGGCTTGCCTAACCTCGGTGTTGGGCGCCATCACGACCTGAGTTAGTAATTTGGGTCGTGACAACATGGTATCAGAGCACTAGGTTCATGTAGGTCTCACAAGTCACAGGCAAACCTAGTAGAGTCTTGCGGATCGGTATGGAGACGTCTGTACTTATCTTCGGGAGGCTATAGGGTGTTAGGAAAACCTCTCCTTATTTTTATTCTATCGTGCAGTCAATGGCTTACTAAATTCCATTCTTCTATTCTCTCACAGATGGTGAGGACCTGTGCATTAGATGTTCCAGACCCGGGAGGGGCCTCTACCCCCGTTGTTCGAGGCCGTGGTAGAGACCGGGGAAGGGAACCGGGCCAAGGAAGGGGACGGGGGCGTCCCCGAGCTATTCCAGTCATACCACCACCAGAGGACCCTACTATAGAGGAGCAGGGTGAGGTGCCCCCAGCAGGTCCTGCTCTAGTGGACTTTATGACGGCGCCAGGCTTCTAGGAGATCATGGGCCGTATGATGCGGTTTATGGATACCATGTCCCAGACTGGTTTATTTCCAGCAAATCCTGCCACATCTCAGGCGGGAGGGGGACCCCAGACTCCTACCGCCCAGGCTGCAGGTCAGGCAGTAGCATTACATCATACCCCGGGTACACTGCCCGTGGGTGGGGTCCAGCCTGTAGCAGCAACACCTAAGCCCAGACCAGCTGCGGATGGGGATCCGCAGAAGTTATTGGATATATGGACTTGATTGCACCCTCCAGTCTTTGGGGGTAAGCGAGGCGAGGATGCCCAGGATTTTGTTGACAGGTGCAGGGACAAGCTGCACAATATGAGGATATTAGAGTCCCATGGAGTGGACTTCACTACCTTCCAGCTAGAGGGAAGAGCTCACAGATGGTGGCAGTCCTATATTCTTAGCAGGCCATTAGATTCTCCTCCTATCACCTGGGAGCAGTTCACCCAAATGTTTGTAGATAGGTATATCTCACCCTTTGAGAGGGAAGAGCTGCGATATCAGTTCGATCAGCTGGAGCAGGGACAGATGTCGGTGACGGATTATGAGGCTAGATTCTAAGAGTTGTCTCGCCACGCACTTCTGATATTGCCTACTGATGCGAAGAGGTTGCAGAGATTTGTAGCAGGGCTGCACTCCGATATTAGGGTCAACATGGCCCGAGAGGTGGAGATGGGGACTCCCTATCAGCTGGTGGTCGAAATAGCTCGTCGGATTGAGGGCTATCGATCGAGAGGCAGAAATCAGGGTCAACAGGACAAGAGAGCCAGGTTCTCCGAGGATTTCAGAGGTGCCCCAGTTAGGGGTAGAGGTTAGTTCGGTAGAGGTCAGCCCAGCAGGCCTCCATATTCAGCACCCCCACCACCTCCCCGAGGTGTCCCATCGAGGGCTTATTTCAGCGCCATTCCAGAGCGTTCCTACCGCCCTCCAGCCATTCAGAGTTCACCCAGTGGTTATGCCAGTTATCCGAGATTCCCCAATCCCTACTTCAGTGCTATGCCAGAGAGTACACATCGCTCTCCGGCCATTCAGGGTTCCTCTTCGGGGCAGCGGGCTATGATACCCGGAAGTTGTTATGAGTGTGGGGATCCAGGTCATATGAAGAGGCATTGTCCCAGGTTTTGGGCCAAAGCAGTGCAACAGGATTATCAGCCTATGGGTCCAGCACCAGCCGTCAGGCCACCTAGAGGTGGGGGACAGGTTAACAGGGGTCGTCCTAGAGGTGGAGGCCAGTCAGGGGGAGGTCAGCCAGCTCCTGTTCATTCTGGCGGGGCTCAGTCTTCCCCCTCTCTCATGGGAGCAGGCCGTACGCCAGAACGAGATTGAAAGATATATATTATGGTTCAGGCCGTTCGACCCTCGGCAGTGCACATACATGATTATTATAATGGCTCAGGCCGGTTGTCCTTATCCCGTATGCGCATGTTAAATTGTTATTGATTTTCATGGATTTTGAAGTTACATGATATTTGGGGGAAAATGAAGCAACAATTTTTTATTTAAGATATTTGGGGGAAAATGAAGTATTAATTGTTTATTTAAGATATTTGTGGGAAAATGAAGTGGTAATTGTTTATTTACTTTCAGTATTTATTTGAATTACAGCGATCTTTATTGTTTACTATTTTTATCATCCTCGTATGCCTATTACTGATATCATATCTTGTTAAATTATTTTGTCGGACCTTAGTGAGTGGCAAGTCGACCTCTCGTCACTACCTCTCTGAGGTTAAGCGGGATACTTACTGAGTACACGTTATTTTTGTACTCATGCTACACTTGCTGTGCATTTTGTTGCACATGTACCTTCATAGAAATATGGTTGACTTGAAGTCTTAGACGAGCTGCATCACTCGGAGACGACCCGCAGTCAACAGAGTCTTCCTCTATGTATGGTATCCTCATTTTTATTCCTTGTCCAATTTGTATTTCGGACAAGCTTTGTAGAATTTGTAAAATTCTTAGAAATTGCTCATGCACTTGTGACACCGGGTTCTGGGATGTGTTTGGGATGTATTTTATAAAAATGGAATACTAAACTGTCGTATTTACTTAGTGGATTTTATTCATTTATTATGTAATAAAGTGGAAGGTAATGATTTCAAAAATGCTAAAACAGGAAATTTAACTTAACTATTTAATGATTGGCTTTCCTAACAATGGTGTCCGGCGCCATCACGACCTTATGGATTTTGGGTCGTGACATTGAGTCTAGTTGTTATTGGTTTAAACTATTAGTTATTTGAACACTTGTACAAAGAGTTATAATTATTTTACTAAAAGTTGTTAGTGATGTCATAACTGAAAGCATCATACAAAAAATATAGTATTGGCGCACCTGCCCGTGCGACTCGGGGCACGTCGTGCCAGGCAAAATCAGTGTTGGTTCAGCTATTTTTGTATAGAAAGTCCCTATTTCGTACGATAAGTTTATTTTACTAGTTTTGAAGCTAGGGAGCTCAGATTGAGGAGAATTTTGAAGGACTTTTTTATCGACAATGTTGGAGTAAGTTATTCTAACTCATATCTGTCATTATATCATGAGTTAATCCTCAATTTCATCTTAGAAACAAGGGTTTAAGGTGAAATCAAGAGGTAATTTGGAGAAAACCTTGAATCACCTAATTGATGATTTGAATCTCTAAATGACCTTAGATTGGAAATCTTAGCATAGATTTGGACTCGTGAGATTTATGGATTAATAGAATTTGACTTGGTTTTGGAGTTTGACCATGTAGGCTCGAGTTGATTTTTGTTGACTTTCGTTAACTTTGTCTAAAACACATTCTTTTGCTTACAGAATTGAGCACTATGACTTTATCAGATATCGTAGAATATTATTTGGTCTAGAGAGGGCTCGTATGATGTATTACAAGAAAGCAGATTTTAAAGAATAGAGGTAGCTCAGGAAAAAGTAAGTATCTTACTTAACCTCGACTTGAGAAAACTTTTCATAAATGGACTTGTTTGCGAAATGCTACCTAGGTTTATCCATGCTCGGGGTAGTTGTTAGTTTTTTTAGTATCTTGTTTGGTATATACTTCACTTCATATGTTATATTTGAATTACTTGTGTCATGACTATATGTTCATCTTCACATGTTAGTATCATGTTATAAGCAACTCTCATATGCTAGTTTAATATGATCGGATATTGTATGTCATGACTAGTTGTTGTATGACGATTTGAGAATTTTATTCATGCTCGAAGATTATTATAGGCATTCTGCACATTCTAGTTTAATATTATGGATTTCATGTACCTCATTACATAATAGAACTGTATAGTCCTACACTATTTCTTATATGCTTCTTATTAGAGAATAACTTTGTATTTTTCACTTATTTGAGACTGTTATGACAAGAGTTGAGTTGTTGGACATGTGCATTGTCTCATTTAGCTATTAGTTTGGGCATGTCATGGTCATGTTGGGTTATCAGTTTAGGCATGTCATTATATATTTTTGTTGAGGTACTAGTCTGGGCATGTCATTACATGTTCCTATTGAGGTATCAATTTGGACATGATTATTTCATGTTCCTGTTTGGGCGTGTGAGATCACATTTTTATTAATATATGGATATGGATATGTCCCATTAGAGTTACTATACACTGAAAACCCTCAGATAATGTGCGAACAGGTTCAGAGACCGACAAAATTGTCGTTTGATTATGATACCAAATGATGAGTTTGAGAATAAAGGTGAAAAATTTATTTTATCTTAAGGGATCGTTTATGCATATTCATGCATTCTTATATGTTGTATTCATGCACATCATCTGTATAAGCTTTTTGACACATTTGTTACCTATAATGGACTTGCTTAGTTGAGATAAGGTGTTTCACACTATATGTTCTATCTGTGCATATCCTTATATGAAGTTTTTATGCTTTCTTCTCATTACTATTATGTATATGAGTTGAACATCGACTCTCGTTCTTTGGACCAACCTATGACCGAATAAAAATGAGTTCGTCACTCTTTTTCACATACACCGGGAGCAAAAAGCTGATGGAGCTGTTGGGGGTTGAAGGCTAGATTGGTGGCCAAAGGATACACACAAGAGTATTGTTATGTAAAGTGAATATCTTTTGAAAACATCACCAATACTTTGTTGAGGCAAGTCTTGATACTTAGTATTTTATAGATATACTCATAATGCACTTCTGCACCTTGTGTGCAAATATTAGAGTTGAGATGATGCACAATTCGAGAGAAAGAATTGGAAATGTACCAATGTTCCAGTTGCAGTCTACTATTTTGTTCACGGTAGTTTAGGACTTGTATATCTATTTTGTATATTTCAAACAGATGTTGTATTTTCATATATGCATTTTACTCTCATTCTTAGTTACTCAAGACTTGTGCACCAACTCTTGGGGGTAGGTACTGTAAATTTCGTATTTTTAATTCATTAAATATATGATAAAATTCCACATTGTTTATAATTATGATTGATTGATTTGCCTAACAGATTAGGTTAGGTGCCATCACGACCATGCATGATTTGAGTCGTAAAAATGGTATCGAAGCACTAAGTTCATAGGTCTTACGAGTCATAAGTTGTGTCTTAGTAGAATCTTGTTTATTGATATGTAGAGATCCACGTCTATGGCGAGAGGCTATAGAATCATTTAGGAAAATATTCCCTTGTTTCATTCACTCTTCAATCTATTACCAGAAGAAGGAATTGTGATGTTTTTTCTTGTCTTTTCGGTGAAACTCATTCTCAGCCTGGGCAATAGTGGCTTATGATGATGTCGTAGATGGAGGTGTGAGATGTTTTCCTGTGATATATGGTGTCACAATCCGAAATTTCCACCCTCGAGATTGTGATGACGCCTAACATTTCACTTTCTAGGCAAGGTAACGTTAGCTATATTCATTAACCATTTTAAAACAAAATTTAGATCAAATGACTACAATAAAACTGAATAGTATGAAATAAGGTGATAACTAATAAATGATGTAATCCAAATACATCCCAGAACTGGTGTCACGAATACATGAGCGTCTAGAGTACTACAACTAATTATCTGAATAAAAATATACTTGTATGAATCAAAATAAACAACTAAGATGATATAAGGGGACTTCATGGCTGCGGACGCCGTGCAACTATTCCTCAAGCCTCCATTGATAGCTAGATCCGAGCAAATCTCACTCAGCTGTTAGGACTAACCCCGGTATCTGCACAAGAAGTGCAGAGTGTAGTATGAGTACAACCGACATGTACTCTATAAGTGTTGAGCCTAACCTCGACGAAGTAGTGACGAGGCTAAGGCGGGTCACTTACAATAACCTATAATCAAGTAAGCATGTAGCAATTAAGGCATGAAATACGATATATTATGAAGTAACAAAATCATGGAAACAAGTAACATAGCGGCGTATATGAACTCATCAACTCGTATATATGTCGTTCCCACATAATTCACATAACATGTAGTTCAAGGTTTCCTAATTCCCTCAAATCAAGGTTAGACCTATCAGTTACCTCACTCCACAACTCAAGCAATCAATCAACCATAGCCTTTCCTTTTGAACAAGCTTCCAAACCAACCAAATCTAGCAAACTATTGACCAAATGATTCAAAATAAGTTTTAGAAACTATCCACAAATGAAAGAGGTTCAATTTTGATCATTTTTTAAAAATTCAACAAAAGTCAACCCCAGGTTCGCTTGGTCAAAACCCGAGATCCGGACCATAACCGATTACCCATTCACCCCGAGCTCGGTTATGTGATTTGTTTTGAAATCCGACCTCAATTCGAGGTCTAAATCTCAATTTTACAAAAATCCCTAATTCTGCCCAAATCCTTAATTTTTACCATAAAAATCCTAAATTTGATATTGAAATCTCATGAAATATAACGGGCAATTAAAAAGAAATGGATTAGAGTCACTTACCAATGAATTTAGGAAGAAAAGCCTATTGGAAAATCGCCTCTAGAGTGTTTAGGGTTGAGAAATGGTGAGAAATAAGCTAAGTCCCTTTTTTCCCCTCGTTTACCCAGCTGCATGTGTCACATTTGTAATGTCATGTTCGCAATTACGAACACCGCAAATGCGAGACAAGGGTCGTAAATGCGAACCCTACCTCAGAGACACATGAGTCACAAATGCGGCATAATGATCGCAAATGCGAAGACTCCCTTTCCAAATGCGACCAGCATCTTCGCAATTGCGAAGCAGACTCAAGAATACACTGAGTCGCAAATGCGATTCTGAGATCACAAATGTGACCTCTAATAGCTTGCAAATGAGAAAATCTTCCTCGTAATTGCGAGGTTACCTAGTCCAGCCCATGCTCGCAAATGTGAACACTTGTTCACAAAATCAAGGCTCGCAATTGCCATCCAGACCTCGGAAATGCGAGATCTGCAGCAGAACACCAGCAACAGAGTGCACCATCTATCTTCACATTTACCAAACTCGTTCGAAACATGTCCGAAACTCACTAGAGCCTCTCGCGCTCCAAACCAAACATGCAAACAAGTGTAATAACATCATACGAACTTGCTCGTGCAATCAATCTCCAAATTAACATCTAAATCTTCGAATCAATCCTTAAAACGAATGAAATTTCAAAGTGAAACTAAAGAACACTAAAATCGCATTTAAGCGTCTGAATCATGTCAAATCAATTCCAAATTGAACCAAATTTTGCAGACAAGTTGCAAATAGCGATACGGACCTATTCCAAGTTTCAACATCAAAATCTGAACCCATTAGCTAAGAAGTGAACTTACGGTCAAACTTAGTAATTTTTCAACTTTCTAAAATGCTAGTTTTCGGCAAAATGAGTCAAATCAATTTAGGGACCTCCAATTTCAATTTTGGGCATACGACCAAGTCCAATATCATGATACAGGCCTACCAAAATTGTCAAAATACCGATTCGAGGTCATTTTCACAAAATTTTGGCCGTGGTCAACTCAAGCTATTTTTAAAGTCGAATTTCATGTTTTCTTCAAATTCTTGCATAAAAGCTTTTTAAATAGTGACATGGACCATACACGCAAATCAAGAACCATCAAACAAAGCTAAAAATGGCTCGAAATATGAAATTAAGGGCTAATACTCAAAATAACCTATCGGGTCATCACAATGGATAGGCTAGTCTTAAGAACATGTGGCCAGATATAGACCACAACTTAGGCTCGGGGGATTTACTTGCGTGAGATTATGTTAGAACTCTTTAGCCCGATATGTTTCTAGAAATATGAGTAGTAGTACAATGAGGTAAGAGAAATCTAAGTGTTCATATTTAGTTTCTCGACGATTCTGAGGGTGCCTCTACAGTCTAAGGAATAATGCGGGGGGGGGGGGGGGGGGGGTTGTATTGCCAACTTGAACTGATATAGATAGCAGAAAAACTATGTAACAAGTGTTATGATATCTAAGGACTACACTTGAAAAGTTTGGACATAAGAAGAAGAATTTGAGATGTAGAAGAAAATGGTTAATGCTTTAGCATCATCCCGGTTGATTACTATAGTCTTATGACATTGATGTATCGATGGTATTTTGATAGTTCATCAATGGGATAGAGAAGATTCTAACATCTTGTAGACGGATGTAAACTCGAGGTTTGAGGTTGTATGACCTCTTATGAGTTTCTCATGAAGAGTTTTCTTGAAATCATGTAGAATGGATTCGCTACAGTCAATGTTTGAATAACTTAGACAAGGTGACACAACTATCACAAGGATATAGTGTGCATTTGATGGATGATTTTTATGTTATGATTAGTACCACACGAGCTTGTGGGAAATTAGATTAGTGTTTGTCACGACCCAGAATTCTCACACTGAGGACCCTGAAGGCGCCTAATATTTTACTTGCCAGGCAAGCCAACGTTAGAATAGTTTATCCATTTTTTTAACAGTTTAGATTTAATTATAATAAAGAAATCAAAATGACTAAAATAAATCTAAAGTAAAGTGCAGAAATCCATAACAACTGAAATATCAAAATACAACCCCGAATCTGGTGTCACATGTGCACGAGCTACTAAAATAATACAAATAAAGGTCAGAATGAAAGTAAAGCTGTCTGAAGGAAAAGACATTGCTAAGAGAAAGTAGAAGGGGACTTCAGGGTTGCGAACGCCGAGAAGCTGTACCTCAAGTCTCCTTACTGATAGTCAATCCGAGCAATCTACTGACCACCACTGGGACCGACTCCAAAAACTTCACAAGAAGTGCACAGTGTAGTATGAGTACAACCGACCCCATGTACTCTGTATGTGCCGAGACTAACCTCGACAATGTAGTGACGAGGATAAGGAGGATCACTTACAATAACCTGTACGCAATATAAAATAATGATATGGAAGGAAAATACGGAAACAGAATAAGGCAGTTAACTCATGAAAATAACTCAATCTTCAAAGAAAACTAGTAGATACCAGAAATACCAATCCTTAGTCTCGTACGAAAATACCAAAGACAGAATAATAAGATAAGGAATAGAAAACACATAGACCGTTACGACACGCAACCCTATCCCACCGTACAACACTATCCTCCCTTATTCCTCCATATAAATATCAATAATAATAAGTAAACATATGTTGCGGCGCTCAACCTGGTCCAACCATATAATCAGAGTCAATATCATAATTCACTCTTATTTCACCAAATCAATCCACCCTTAGTTCATGTATTGCGGCGCATAACCCGATCCCTCCGTATCAATTCAAATTCACCCTTATTCCACCTTATCAATCTACCCTTATTTCACCTGTTGCGGTGGGCAACCCGATCCCACCGTACAATATAAATAAATCAAGAAGTGCGATTAATTTAACATCTCGAATCGCAAGATCTCTACGATTAACGAATATGGAGCAGAACTATAAAGGATATCTCGTCCCAAATTAAGAATTCACTATAATTAATACTAACCCATCAAAGGGTGATGAAATTTCTCCTCCAAATTGCTTCTACGTCGAGCTCTAATGAAAAGATGGTGAAAAATGGGTGAAATCCCGTGTTTGGAAATATTTAAGGTCTGGGAGTCAGGATTTCTTCGCATTCGCGAAGGGCTTGCCGTATTCGCGATACACAGCGGCCTAGATGGCCTACGCGTTCGTGAGCTTACTCACGCGTTCGGGAAGGCTTCCCCCCTCCCCGGGCCTTCCCATTTTCTAGCCAGTGCTCACGTTCGCGTAGAGCAAATCACCTATCCCCCTCTCCAGGTCCCTCAAAGACTACGCATTCGCGATGTGCTGTCCGCGTTTGCGAAGGGAAACCCCTCTCCTCTTCGCGTTCGTGAAGAGTAAAATCCACCCCAGTCCCAACAACCCTTCACAATCGCGAGAGTGTCTTCGCGATCGCGAAGGAGGATTCATAAGACACCAGCAGAATTCAAGAGAACCAGAAATTTCCAAGTTCAAAACCTTCGCAATCTATCCGAAACTCACTCGAGCCCTTGGGGCTCCAAACCAAACATGCACACAAGTCCAAAAACATCATACGAACTCACTCGCACGATCAAAACACCAAAATAACACCTAGAACTACGAATCAGACACCACAATGAAGGAAATTTTTAATGAAACTTAAGAACATGAAACGTTTTAACCGGACATCCGAATTACGTCGGATCATCT
The DNA here is from genome assembly GCA_005239525.1 of Nicotiana knightiana. Taxonomy (NCBI): domain Eukaryota; kingdom Viridiplantae; phylum Streptophyta; class Magnoliopsida; order Solanales; family Solanaceae; genus Nicotiana; species Nicotiana knightiana. The sequence continues at coordinate 11,068 of ML432624.1, forward strand.
TCGTTTTTCTCCAAATTTTGCAGACAAGTCATAAATACAGTAATGAGCTTATACCAAGTTACGGAACCATAATCCGGATCCGGTAGCAACAAATTCAATCTACAATCAAACTTGGAATTTTTTAAATCTTTAAACTTCTAGTTTAAAACAAATGGCGATAATTCAAGCTAGGAACTTCCGAATTCTATTATGGGCATACATCGAAGTCCCAAATCACGATACAAACCCACCGGGGCCGTCAAAATAGTGATCCGGGTCCGTTTGCTCAAAATGTTGACCGAAGTCAATATAATGAGTTTTAAGGCATGATTTCATATTTTCCTCAATTTCACATTAAAACCTTCCGAAAAAATACATGGACAACTCATGCAAATCAAGGGTGGCTAAACGAAGCTAATAGAGGTACCGAACATAGAATTTAGGGTTAAAGCTATAAATGACCTAGCGGGTCTATCACATTCTCTAACTCTAAAACAAACGTTCATCCTCGAACGGACATAGAAAAGTACTTGGACTGGTAAGAAGTTGTGGATATCCACTCCGCATGTCCAACTCGGACTTTTAAGTGGGTGCCTCGATCGGCTGACCTTTCCACTGCACTCAAACTGAAGGATAAATATTAGACCTTAACTGTCGGACCTGCCAGGCTATAATAGCCACCGACTCCTCCTCATAAGTCAAATCTATGTCCAATTGGATTGAGCCAAAATTTAACACATGGGACCGATCACCGTGTTACTTCCGGAGTATGGACACATGGAACACTTGATGGACTGCTGATAAACTGGGTGGCAATGCTAGCTTGTAGGCCACCTCACCCACTCTCTGAAGAATCTCAAAGGGTCCGATATATCTAGGGCTCAACTTTCCCTTCTTTTCGAACCTCATCGCACCCTTCATGGGTGAAACCCGGAGCAATACCCTCTCTCCAACCATGAATGCAACATCATGAACTCTACGGTCGGCATAACTCTTCTGTCTGGATTGAGCGGTGCAAAGTTGATCCTGCATAATCTTGACCTTATCCAAGGCATCCTGTACTAAATCTGTACCCAACAACCGAGCCTCCCCTAGCACGAACCATCCAACTGGCGAGCGACATCGTTTCCCATATAATGCCTTATAGGGAGCCATTTGAATGCTCGATTGGTAGCTGTTGTTGTAGGAAAACTCCGCAAGCGGAAACAACTGATCCCAAGAACCCCCAAAATCCATAACGCAAGTGCGAAACATATCCTCCAATAACTGAATAGTGCGCTCGGATTGTCTGTCCATCTAGGGATGAAATGTTGTGCTCAACTCAACCTACATGCCCAACTCACATTGTACGACTCTCAGAAGTGCGGGGTGAACTGCTTACCTCGATCAAAAATGATAGACACGGGCACACCGTGCAGATAGAGGATCTCGCGGATGTAGATCTTAGCTAACCGCTCTGGATAATAGGTAACTGCCACTTGAATGAAATGTGCTGACTTGGTCAACATGTCCATAATGAACCATACCACGTAGAACTTCTTCTAAGTCCGTGGGAGTCCAATAACAAAATCCATGATGATACGCTCCCACTTCCAGTCAGGAAGCACTAGCTTTTGAAGAAAACCACCAGGTCTCTGATGCTCGTACTTTACTTACTGATAATTTAGACACCGAGCTGAATATGAAACTATATCCTTCCTCATCCTCCTCCACCAATAATTGTTCCACAAGTCCTGATACATCTTGGCGACACCTGGATGGATCGAATATCGGGAACTATGGGCCTCCTCAAGAATCAACTCTCGAAGTCCATCCATATTGGGCATACAAATATGACCCTGTATCCTCAAAACCCCATCATCTCCAACAGTAACATGCTTGGAACCACCGTGTGCTTGAGGACAAGCAAATAGGGATCATCATACTGACGTTCTCTGATGCACTCATACAAGGAAGACCGAGCGACTGTGCAAGCTAGCACAAGACTAGGCTTTGAAACATCTAACCTCACAAAGAGATAGCCCAAAGCCTGAAAATCTGCAGCAAGCGGAATCTCACCACCTAGAATGTACGCAAGGATGCCCATACTCACAACTTTTCTACTCAAAGCATCGGTCACCGCATTGGCCTTCCCGGGATGATACAAAATGGTGATATCATAGTCTTTCAGCAGCTCCAACCACTTATCGTCCTTAAATTGAGATCCTTTTGTTTGAACAAATACCAAAGACTCCGATGGTTCACGAATACCTCGTACGACATGCCGTAAAGATAGTGCCTCCAAAACTTCAGCGCATGAACAATGGCTGCCAACTCTAAGTCATGAACAAGGTAATTCTTCTCATGAACCTTCAACTGCCGTGACACATATGCAATCACCCTGCCATCCTGCATCAATACTGCACCGAGCCCAATACGAGATGTATCACAATACACCGTGTAAGATCGTGAACCGATAGTCAACACCAACACTAGCACCGTAGTCAAAGTAGTCTTGAGCTTATGAAATCTCAACTCACACTCGTTAGACCATCTAAACGGGGAACCCTTCTAGGTACATCTAGTCAATGGGGCTGTTGTAAATGAAAACCCCTCCAAGAACCGACGATAATAACTCGCCAAACCTAAGAAACTCCGCATATCTATAACTAAAGTAGGTATAGGCTAGTTCTGAACTGCATCAATCTTCTTAGGATCCACCTTTATGCCCTCTGCCGATACAACATGCCCCAAGAAGGCTACTGAGTCTAACCACAACTCGCACTTTGAAAACTTGGCATATAACTGGCTATCCCTTAGAGTCTGAAGTACGATCCGATAGTCTATCCTCGACAACGGATACTTATTCTTGATAGTGACTTTCTTCAACTACCGATAGTCTATACACATCCTCATCGACCCATCCTTCTTCTTCACGAACAACACGGGCACACCCCAAGGCGAGACACTATGTCTAATGAAGCCCTTATCAAGAAAGTCTTGAAACTATTCCTTCAACCCCTTCAACTCCAACGAGGCCATACAGTATGGCAGAATAGAAATAGGCTGAGTGCCCGGAGCCAAATCAAATGTAGAAATCAAAATCCCTGTCGGGTGGAATCCTCGACAAGTCTACAAGAAACACCTCTTAAAACTAACATACAACTGGCACTGAATCCATGGAAGGAACCTCCACACTAGAATCACCGATATAGGCCAAATAAGCTAGACATCCCTTCTCGACCATGCGTCGAGCCTTCACGTAAGAAATAACTCTGCTGGTAGAGTGGACAAGAGTCCCTCTCCACTCTAATCCAGGAAACCCCGACATAGCTAAGGTCACCGTCTTTTCTTGACAATCTAATATAGCATGATAAGGTGACATCCAATCCATACCCAAAATAACATCAAAATCTACAATATTAAAGTAGAAGATCTACTCTAGTCTCAAAACTCCCAATAGTAATATACGAGCGATAAATGCAATCTACAATAATAGAATCTCCCACAGGCGTGGACACACATACACATGAGAATTCAAAGAATCACGAGGCACAACCAGATATAAAGCAAAATAGGATGACACATAGGAATAAGTAGAGACGGGATCAAATATAAATGAAGCATCTCTATGGAAAACTGGAACAATACTTGTGATAACGGCGTCAGATAACTCAGGCTCAGGCCTAGCTGGGAAAGCATAACATCGAGGCTGGGCCCCACCAATCTAAACTACATCTCTAGGACGGCCTCTAGCTGGCTGGACTCCATCTCTAACATCCTAACCTCCACCTCTAACGGTGACCTCCATCCCTGGGTGGCTGACCCCTGCCTCTAGCTGGCTGAGCGAGCGGTGGAGCAACCGGTGCTAGAACCATGGAACAAGAACCCTACCGTGGCATGCCACCTAATAATCTTGGATAAGACCTCCTTATGTGTCTAATACCACCACACTCAAAACATCCATCCTGCTGCTACGACTGCTGAAACCGAAGCTAACCCAAACGGGCCGGATAACCACTGTGATAGCTCTTAATCGGAGGCGCACTGATAGGAGCTGATGGTGCACTGTAGGCTAGCTAGCCATAATAACATAAGGACCAATACTTCCTGAAGCACCGTGAGATTCCTGAAGCGCCGTGAGATGCCTGAAGCGCTTAATAAAATGGCTTGGGAGGATGGACTCTACCAAAAACACCCCTACTTCCATATGAAACACCACTTAAACTACCGAAATGACGAGGTGTGTTGCCTGACACCGACCCCCTCTATTAAGCACGAACCAACTTGATCCGTCTGGTAATATCAACGGCCGTCTGAAAGGAAATATCACTACCAGTCTCCTTGGCCATCTGAAGTATGATAGTGTAAGTGAGCGCATCAATAAATCTCATCACTGTCTCCTTCTCAGTAGGGAGCAAGATAATGGTATGGAGAGATAGGTCCACAAAATGAATCTCATACGGGGTAATAGTCATACTACCTTACTGGAGACGCTCAAACTGCATGTGATGCTCCTCTCTCAGGGTCACATGGATGAACTTCTCTAGAAATAAATTTGAGAACTGATCCTAAGGTAAGTGCAGGCGACCCAGCTGGTCTAGTCAACATATAATTTCTCCACCATCTCCGAGCGGAACCAGTCTTCTAAAATACTGCAAAATCGACCCCATTGGTATGAACTATACCCATGTTGTGCAACACCTCATGGAAACGATCTAGAAAATCATGTGGGTCCTCAGAAGATGCACCACTGAAATGAACAAGCGATCTTGTTGAACTTATCCAACCTCAACATAGTCTCAGAAGACAAAGCGCACCTATCACTGGACTGTGCCGCAATAACTGACTGAACTACCCCAATTAGTTGGGCTGCTGAAGTCTGAAACTGGGGAGCCACCTGCTCCAAAGTGTGAGTAGAGGGAGTCATTGCTCCTCCCCCAGCCCGAGAGACGGGTGATTCCACCAGAAAGGTACCGATATGTGCCACACTCTTCATAAGGCCCAACAAACAGAGTAGAGCGTCCTGAAACACTAGAGTGGCTATGAACCCCTCGGGAACTTGAGCTGGTTCGACGGGAACAGTCTGACCTGGAACCTCCTTCTCCTCAAAATACATCCAAGGATCCATTGTAGGTGCTGCTACTCAAGCTCTAGGCTGAGCTATGCCTCTGACTCTAGCACGACCTCGGCCCCGACTTCTGCCCCTAATCGTAGCTGCCATAGGGGGCTATGGATCCTGTCCGACGGTAGATGTAGTGTGTGTTCTCGCCATCTATGAAAAAACAAGAATAAAAAGGTTCAATCATCAATCATAGAATAAAATTGCATGATAGTGTAATAAAGAAGTGACATTTTCCTAAACTCCATAGCCTCTGGAAGATAATTACAGACGTCTCCATACTAATCCTCCAGACTCTACTAATCTTGCTTGTGATTCGTGAGACCTAGGAAACCTAGTGCTCTAATACCAACTTGTCATGACCTGAAATTCCCATGCTCGGGACCGTGATGGCGCCTAATATTTCACTTGCTAGGAAAGTCAACGTTAGAATAGTTTATCCATTATTTAACTGTTCAGATTTAATAATAATAAAGAAACTGAAATGACTGAAATAAATCTAAAGTAAAGTTCGGAAAGCCATAACAATTGAAATATCTAAATACAACCCCAAATCTGGTGTCACAAGTGCACGAGCTACTAGAATAATACAGGTAAGGGTCTGAATAAAAGTAAAGTTGTCTGAAAGAAAATACATAGCTAAGATGCACAAGGGGACTTTAGGAATGCGAACATTGAGCAGCTGTACCTCAAGTCTCCGTACGGATTGTCAACCCGAGAAATCTACTGACTACCATTGGGATCTACTCCAAAATCTGCACAAGAAGTGCAGAGTGTAGTATGAGTACAATCGACCCCATGTACTCCATAAGTTCCAAGCCTAACCTCAACGAAGCAGTGACGATGCTAAGGCAGGTCATTTACAATAACTTGTACTCAGTATAAAATAATGAGAATAAAGGAAAATACGGAAATGAAATAAGGCAGTAAACTCATGAAAATAACTCAATCTTCAAATAAAATAAGTAGATACCAGAAATACCAATCCTTAGAGTCTCGTACGAATATACCGAAGCCAACACAAGACGAGAAGAAATAGAAAACACATAGACTGTTGCGGCGCGCAACCCGATCCCACTGTACAATACTATCCTCCCTTATTCCACCATATAAATATAAATAATAATAAGTAAATATATTTTGAGGTACGCAACCCGATTTCACCAGACAATCAGATTCAATTTCATAATTCACCGTTATTTCACCCTATCAATCCACTCTTATATCACTTGTTGCGGCGCGCAATCTGATCTCACCGTATCAATGTAAATTCACCCTTATTCCACCTTATCAATCCACCTTTATTTCATATGTTGCGGCGCACAACCCGATCCCGCCGTACAATATAAATAAATCAATAAGTGCAATCAATTTAACAACTCGAATCACAAGAATCTCTATGATTAACGAAGATGAAGCAGATTTAGAAAGGAAATCTCATCCCAAATCAAGAATTCACTATAAATGATACAAAGCAGTAAGACAAGTCAAATAAATGACAACTAAAGGTTAAAAGTAAGTCAATTAAGGCATGTAGCAATCATGAAAGCATGGGAGCATCCAAAATATTTGGAATGAGAATAATAAATGACAATTAGCAAATAAAGGCATGGGAAGCATTTAAAGCATGTAACAGTTAACACATGGAGTAAATAATTAATAAAATACGAGAAATCAGGGAAAACAAGTATTTTATCGTCACTTTGCATATACGCTGCTACACATGAATTTCACATAGCACATAGCTCAAGGGTTCCTAATTCCCTCAAATCAAGGTTAAACCCAACACTTACCTTGCTCCGCATGCAAATCAAAGCTCTAACGGGGCCTTTCCTCTAAAATCCGCCTCCGAACCAACCGAATCTAACCAAAAATCGACTCAATAACATCAAATAATGCTAGGGAAATCAATTACAATACATAAAGCTAAGATCTTTACATTTTCCCCAAAAAATCAACAAAAGTCAACCCCAGGCCCGCTTGGTCAAAACTCGAGATTCGAACCAAAATCCATTTACCCATTCACCCCCGATCCCGATTATGTAATTAGTCTCGAAATTCGATCCCAATTTGAGGTCTAAATCCAAAATTTTCAAAAGCCCCCAATTCTTACAAATCCTAAATTTTCTACCATGAAAGAATAAAGATGAAGGCTAAAAATTAATGGGTGATAATGGAAATGGAAGAAACTAAGTTAAAGTATACTAACCTATGAAAGGATTATGAAATTGCTCCTCCAAATCGCCTCTAAGCCGAGCTCTAAAGAAAGGATGGTGAAATATGGGTGAAATCCCGTATTTGGAAATATTTAAGGTCTGGGTGTCAGGCTTTTTTTGCGTTCGCGAAGGGCCTGCTGTGTTCGCGATACACTTCGGCGCAGATGGCCTACACGTTCGAGAGTTTACACACATTCGAGAAGGCTTCTCCCCCAAGGATTTCACGTTTTCGAGCCAGTTCTCACGTTCGTGTAGCGAAAATCACCTATCCCCCTCCCCAGGTCCCTAAAAGCTATGCGTTCGTTATGTGTTGTCCTTGTTCGCGAAGGGAAACCCCCCCCCCCCCCCCATTTCACCCTAAGTCTA
>ML432624.1:18881-47667 GCA_005239525.1 Nicotiana knightiana
AGGGAAACCCCCCCCCCCCCCACTTCACGTTCGCGTCCGATTTTTCAAGTTCGCAAAGAGTAAAATCCACCATATTCCCAACTACCCTACGCAATCGCAGGAGTGTCTTCCCGATCGCGAAGAAGGATTCATCAGACACCAACAGAATTCAAGAAAACTAGAAATTTCCAAGTTTAAAACCTCTGCAACCTATCTGGAACTCATCCGAGCCCTCGGGGCTCCAAACCAAACATGTACATAAGTCCAAAAATATCATGTGAACTCTCTTGCGCTATGGAAACACCAAGATAACACCTAGAACTACGAATTGGACACCAAAACAAAAATTTTCAATGAAACTTTTCAACTGGACATCCGAATCACGTCAAATCAACTCCATTTTTCATAAACTTTTGTAGACAAGTAATAAATACTATAATAAACTTATACCAAGTTCCGAAACCAGAATCTGGACTCGGTACCAACAAAGTCAAACTACGGTCAAACTTGGAATTTCTTTAAAGCTTTAAACTTCTAGTTTTCAATAAATGGTGATAATTTAAGCTTGGGACTTCCAAATTCGGTTCGGGGCATTCAAACAAGTACCAACTCAACAAAATAATTGATTTGATTCCGTTTTCTCAAAATGTTGTCCGAAGTCAACACAAATGAGTTTTAAGGCACAATTTCACATTTTTGTCAATTTTCACATAAAAACCTTTCGGAAAAAGACACGGATTATGCACGCAAGGCTAGGCGTGCGTTTGGATTTGGATTTGGAGGTCCGTAGAGTTATTTGATGCAATCCGGCGAAAGTTGGAAAATTTGAAGTTTGGAAAATGGAGTAGTTTGACCAAAGTTGAATTTTTGGGATATCAGGGTGGGGGGGACAGAATCGATTCTGAGAGTTGGAGCAACTCCATTATGTGAATTAGGACTTGTCTGCAAAATTTGGCGTCATTCTGGGTTGAATTGATAGGTTTCGGCACGAGTTTAGAAGATTGAAGATTTAGAAGTTCATAAGTTCGATTTATGGTGTGATTCGTCGCTTCGTCATTGTTTGATGTGACTTGAGACCTCGATTGAGTCCGTGCTAGGTTATATGACTTGTCCGTGTGTTTAGACGGGGTCTCGGGGGCCTCAGGTGTGTTCCGAGAGGGCTACAGATCAATTTCTCCTATTTTTAAACTGTTGTTCTGTCTTCTGGTGTTTTCTTCTATGCGATCTATTAGGTATAGAAGTGATCACGAAGGTCTGTTTTCTTCCTCTTCGCGTTCGAATTCCATCACTCACGTTCGTGTAGTAGAAATTAGGCACTGGGGGGGAGGGGTGTTCGTTATTTCTTCTGTGCGTTCGCATAACTAACCACGCGATCGCATAAGCCCCTGCCCGTTTGTTCATCGTGTTCGCCTGGCTCCTTACGCGATCGCATAAGTCTGCCTACCCCTTATACGCGATCGCATAGCACAGTTTTTGAACAACAACTATTTTCTTCTACAGGATCACATCTTTTCACTCGCGATGCACAAAAATCTGGGCAGACAGAATATATTACAAAATCGAGGGTTTCACCATTTTTATCACATTTTGACTTGTAGAGCTCGGTTTTGGGCGATTCTTTATGGGTTTTTTAAGAAATTCGATTGGGTAAGTGTTCTTCACCTAGAATTAAATGTATTCGATGATTTAATCTTTATTTTTATCATTTAAATTGTGTCTTTAGTTGGGGAAAAGAGTGGTTTTTGAAGAAATTCCCAAAAACAAAATTTCATGATTTGAGGGGCGAAATAGTATCGGAATTTGCTAATTTTTGTTTGGTTGAACTCATATTGGAATGGGTATTCGGATTTTGTAAAATTTGTCGGGTTCCGAGGTGCGGTCCTGAGGGTCGACTTTTGGGTCAATTTTTAGATTTTTGTAATGATCGAAGCTTTATTATCCGAAATAGTTCCTTATAAGTTTTATGTTTGTTTTGAAGTTGTTCTAGTTGGTTTTGAGACGTCCGGAGGCCTTTTCACCCGAGAAGTCCATTAGAATACCATGTTGTCGTCTTTGAAGTAAGTATATTGCCTAACTTTGTGTGGGGGAATTACCCCTTAGGATTTGAGTCTTCTATGTTGATTGTAGTCCGCGTACGCAAGGTGACGAGTACGTGCTCAGACTTATTTGTAGAAGGTTGGCCTTTTAGGGATCTTAGGTCCTTATATTCACCTTGTATGAAGTTGTTCTCGATACGCTTGAGTTCTTATTTTCTAGTTTCACCTCTACATGCTTTGATTAGAGATAATTGCTTTAGGATTCACCCTTACCGCCTACTTGACCCTGATTTGACTTAACCAAAGTTCTTATCTCTTCTATCATCATGCTATATTTTCATAAACTACCTATACTTAATGAAAATTATTAGTATTATCTATCCTATAATTGTTTAGCCTGGATTGGAGTTACGAGTATCTTTTTTTTCTTACCCTTAATTGAATTGTTGAATATCTCTCATAATTGCTCGACCTCATAAGGAGTTTACATAACTTATATCTTAGTCAACTTGTCCTTACTTGGAATTTTTTGACTTGTGTTCGCTTCTATTTATTGGCTTGAACATTGTGGATTCGTTGCTACATCTTGTTTTTTCCTAGTTAAGCTGTTCTCTTTACACTCATTCTTTACCGTGATTATCCCTTGTGAACTATGTTCTACTATTTCTTTATAGATTGAAGCTCTTGTATCGATTTATTTGTCATACCTTGTATTGTTGTCATGGTTGCTTTGTATTTGATGTGGTGATGTACGAGTTTTCTACCGTGCTATAACTGTTACTGTTGTTTATTGCACTACATATTTAAATTGGGACTACAAACGTATTCCGGGAGATCCCCATGTACTGCATATTTAAATTGGGACTACAGACGTATTCAGGGAGATCCCCCTTTACTGCATATTTAAATTGGGACTACAGACGTATTCCGGGAGATCCTCCTGTACTACATATTTAAATTCGGTCTACGGACGTATTCTTGGAGATCCCCCTGTACTTACTTTGGGACTATGGACGTTTTCCAGGAGATCCCCCAGCACTGCATATTGCTTTGGACTACAGACGTATTCCGGGAGATCCTCTGTATTGTATGATAAATTTGGAACTACGGGACGAGATCCCAGTAGATTTTATTAAAGCAACTATGTTTGGAAGACATTTATTTGGAAAGCCCAATTGAAAAATATTTATCTTGAATAAAACTATGTTTGAAGGACATTTCTTTGGAAAAGTATATTTGAAAATCGTTTATGTTGAAGAAAACTATGTTTGAAGGACATTTTCTTTGGAAAAGTATATTTGAAAAGCATTTATCTTGAAGAAAACTATGTTTGAGAGACATCTCTTGGGAAAGTACATTTCAAAAGAATTTTCCATTAAAAGGATATTACCTTAAAGCTTTCAATATAAAAACTTGCGGGTGAAAGTTTGCACTCGAAGATTTTGACCATTTTATTGGGATTTGTGGCTAAGGCCTGATGTGGATACTAATGCAGTGCTGAGTTACTACTTGCCCTTATTGTGTGGTGGTTTTCAGACTTGGGTTGTGTTCCCGTCCATCCATTAGTGTATTATTTTGGTGATCCGTTGCTGTTTACTATTTTTACTTCCTTATTGTAGTCGTTCTGTTGTTAGCCAAATTATGTAGACAATAGATAGAAGTTATGCTTCCGTTATTTCCTATACTTATGCTTGTTCAGTTTATTAGACCAGTGGGTGTCTTGACTAGTCCTGGTCACTACTTCACTGAGGTTAGTCTTGATACTTACTGGGCACCGCTGTGGTGTGCTCATACTACACTTCTGCACATTTTGTGCAGATTCCAGGTTTTGCGTAGCCGACCGATCGATAGTTAGCAGTGCGGTTGCTGTTGTGGAGACTCAAGGTAAAACCGCTACAACGTTCGTGGGTTTCGGAGTCACCATCTTATTTTTGTTCAGTACACTGTTGTACTTATTTCTGAACATTGATATTTAGGAGTTATAGTGTAAACTTCTGTAAAGCTTATGACTTGTACTTACCTAGTCCTTAAGACTAGGTGTCGTCACGATACCCAACAGAGGGAAAATTGGGTCGTGACAACATTTTTCGGGTTGAGGTAATCAGATGACTTATCTAATATATTGATTAGCAGGGTTTATTATGCTCGCGAAGTTCTTTCGACACTCTGCTTGCCTATTTAAGCCAACCTAAGACTATATGTCTATAGAATCAAACTTGACAAGAATTCATGTATATTTCCTGCAAAAATAACCAAGTAAGGAAACAAGAATATGTCTATCCTAATCGCAAACCCATCCTCCGATGCCGGATTCAATAACTTACTCTATTCAATCCCATACTTCTTTAAGCACAATTACATCAAGAGTCACCACTTGTTAAGTAATATATATATATATATATATATATATATATATATATATATATATATATATATATATATATATATATATTTGCACAACAATACAACTATTTTTTTTTTCAACTTTTTCTTCTTTTTTTTTTTCAAGTGACTCTTACTTTTTTCAAAATAATGCACTTTTTTCCTTATTTCAATTAGTCCCCTCAAAAACCAACCTACCACCCCACACTTTAACTTTCCATATTTTATCACATTTCTAGTGCTTACGAGAGGTGACAAGGTTCAAATATATGATCGATTCAAACAAAGGGGTATGGCTTGTAATGTGGTTGCCAAAGAAACAAGATTATAGGCTCAACGGGGTTAACTATGATACATAACAACTAGGCGGGTAAAATATACATATTTGGCTCAACAAAGAAACGCCTATATCACTTCCAAGACTGAACAAAACTACTATTTCGCTTTGCACACACACGGGGCAAGTTCAAGACATCAAATGAAATGCATAGAATACATACAAACCTCACACACACATGGCACATAACTCACTCAGGATTGGATCTATCACGACACTCCAGTCAAAGCAGTTAAGCAACTTTAAGAATCCACGATTTAAGTTATTTATCCTGGAGTCAAAGAAATTGAGCCTAAGCGTCACAACCAAAGTACTGACTATTCTCAAGGCATCACAAAGTTCCGAGATATTGCTGCGATTAATTTCTCAACCATGTGGTTACTACTCCTAAAAATTAAAAATTACCTACACCCGGTTCAATTAAAAACCCTTGGAAAAGAACCGTGGTCCAAAGAAAAACCAAGGGGGAATTACTACACTACCTGAAACAAAAAATAGTTTTGGTATTTTCTTTAGACTTACTTCCCTCAAGAGAACTGTCTAGGAGATCCATCATCGGGAAGAGTCCACATATTTCTAAAAAAAAGATCTATTTTATTCTACCTAAAATAAAAAGACTACAGAAAAAGCTACAAAACTTAAAAGAAAACTAACTTACTAACATGAACAACTAAAACCACTAACACACTAAACAGAACAACTCACAACAAATATGTACAACACACCACACTTAAATCATGCAATGTCCTCAGTGCATCACATATAGACAAAATAAGAAATAAAAGTAAGGTGCAAGAAACTCCCTGCTCTAGTCGCGTCGACATCCTTTCCATTAGTTTTTGCTTTCCATGCTCCTTCGAACAAATGCTTGAATCACTTTATGCCTCTACTTTGAACTTATGAATTGGATCCCAAGTTTTGAATCTGCTCTATGATCATGCTCCTGGGGTGGTGGAACAAATCTGCCTGGCCCAATAAAACAATGTAGTAATCTGCGCTTCTTGGCCTTTCGATGAAATGTGTANGGCAAGAAGAATTCCAGAATGTAGGCATCTTGTTCTTTATTCCTTGGCTCCTCAAGTAGTTCGGGTGACTCTATTTTCATATCATCATCCAAACACAATGTGAAAAAATGGTTGGAGTGTGTACCAACATCCTCAACACTAATGACACTAGATTCAACAAAATATGCATTATCAATGTCCTTGGTTAACTCTAGTATCTTTTCTACCACATCGACATCCTCAAAATCTAGTTTGGATTCTCCAGTAGCACTTCCTGTACGTCATCATCCATGGGTTCTTTATTCCTATTAACCAGATAAAGTGGCAGTGGTTTCAGTTCCAACCTGGGTGGTTCTTCAATAGATGGTCTGACAGGCGGGCTCTGTCTTTCCTCTACGTATAGTGACTCAAACTTGAGAAACTTTGGCCATACCCTTTTTTCATCAAGTGCTAACACCCAATCTACCAGTTCTTCACCTTTCATATCATCTAGATCCATCAAACATTCAATAAAAGGGTCCCCAACAGTCAGGGACGCATCATCTTCTTCCGGGATCATGCACGGCATCAATAAGAGAGCAGTTGGCGAACTCACTTGGTCGCCTCATAGACTTCTGCACGTTGAAGGTGATTTTCTTCATTATTGAGCCTCATCTTAAGTTCACCTGTCTTACAACCGATAAGGGCTTTGCCTGTGGCCATGAATGGCCTTCCCAAGATTATGGGAATTTCCTCATCCACTTTACAATCTAGAATCACAAAATCTGCAGGGAACACAAACTTCCCCACTTGCACCAATACATCGTCCAGAATGCCTGACGGTTTTTTTACCGTCTTGTCAGCTAGCTGCAATAACATTGAAGTTGGTCTGGCTCTACCATTGATATGGTGTTGCATTACCTTGTGGTCTCATGACACCCATATTTCCACTGTTCTGTTGTTGGTGAGGTGGTCTATACGGTTGAACTTGCTGACCCCAGTTCTGCCCCCCTTGTCTCTGGCTTCCATAATTTGACACATAATTCATGTTTTCTGGATAAGGAGGGTGATCACATTCTGCATTCAACTGATTACTAAATGGTTGACTAATGCAAGATGTGCATAAGCCCCCATTGGTTGTATCAACGATGTGTACCTACTGTTTTTGCCCAGATTCCTCCACCTTCTTAGTTAATATGCTCATCTTTGTTATCAAAGTGGCCACGTTCTCTGCAATAGTATTTGATGAATCGAATGGCACTGAGTGAACTACAGGAGTAATGGGTGCATTCCTTGTTGTCCATCATGAATTCTGTGCCATTTTATCAAGCAAGATCTGACTTTCTCTCCACGTTTTTCTCAAGAATGCTCCACCAGCTGAAGCATCAACATTTTCCTTAACAGTATCAGCCAGACCCATATAAAAATGCTGCCCCAACATCTGCTCCCGAATACCACGGTGTGGACAGATAACCAGCATTCCCTTAAATCGTTCCCATGTCTCCTGCAATGTTTCAACTGGTTTCTGTCTGAAGCTCAAGATTTCATCAATTTGTTGAGCAGTCTTGTTGGGTGGATGAAACTTGTTCACGAACTGNGTGAAGCATATTATTTGTAATCTGGAAAGACTCAGCCTGTATCTGAGGTACTAGTATCGCAGTGGCCAAATTCTCTATCGTGGGTTGTGACCAGTCATATAAAGGAGCCTCTGTCCCTATCTGCGCAACTGGGTCTACCACACCATCCCCATTTTTGTTCCTGTTGTTTGGATCATCCATGTCGGGTTCAAGTTGTTCAATTGATAGTTGTTGTTTGCTTTTCCGGTTGGCCCAGTTTAGGGCCTTAAAAACTTTCTCGGGTTCTGATAAGGCTTCAACTACTTCACCAGTTCTCGATGAGTTACTAGGCATGCACCTTTACAACCAAGTTAGCAGACGTTAAACTTTTAATGTGAAAATGAAAATTTGAAGAAAATTGACTATATTTCAGAATTTTGTATTTCTTCCAACTTCAATTGATAACACCGTTAATTCCCTGGCAACGGCACCAAAATTTCATCACACTCAAATATGTCTTATAGAAAGACTAAACGGCCACTGCAAATATAATCTGGGGTATTACGCCCAGAGTCGATCCCACAGGGAATTACGTATCAATCAAGTCGTCAGAATACAAAACTTTTACTTAATCAATTTTCTCAAGACTTTTGAATATCAATTGGTAATGTTTTACTATTTCTACTGACAAAATTAATAAACTAAAGATTAGCTAACAATATGGTGTAAACAATTATAATAAAGGTCTAAGGTCATGGTTTCCCCCGTTGGTGAACTTCCTTCTTGGATACTTCTTATAGTTTGATTAGTTGTCTCTATCAATCATGAACACTCTATCTACCATAAATCTCTCTCAAGTAATTATGATAATTTACTAGACGCACTCTCTCAAGTTACGCTAGCTAGATTGCATTACAGTTCACTTTAGATTGCACCCGAAGTATCGTTATTTCTAATCCAACTTCTAAACCCTCGGTTATGACTTTCGTCTATACTCTGGGAGTGGTGTTGTTAAAACAACTACCTAATTATTCACTCTCTCTCAAGTAGATACATAATAAATAGGAACAGCATAGCTGGCCCTTCAATCAACTACAACAATAACGTAGTTGAACAAATAGAGTTCAACCAACCAATCAAAGCTATATTAATATCACAATAATTTCATTCCCCAATGGGTCAAAACCCTAGATTAAATAAATTAGCTACTCATGCTTATAATAATCAATTCTAAAATAACTTTCATAATTAAACTACAAAGTAATGAATAAAAGCTGTAAAAATCAATGTTTTGCTTCTTTGAGTAGTATTCCACAGGCGTCTCTTGTCTCTAATGGAATCCCCCTCTTCATGTTGTGTTTTTAGTTCTATTTGTATGTTTAGGACAAACCCTAAACGTGTAGGAGACTTCTATTCAAACCGGGAAACACTTAAAATCTTCAAAACTCGGATTTGACCGGACCAGGGACCAGGCTTTATGGCCCAAATGCCTGGATAAAGCCTGGCCAGGCCTGGCGTTAGGGCTCAAACGCCCCCGAAACGCCTGGTCCTACCAAGATTTATAGCCCAAACGCCCAGCTATAGCCTGGTATGACCAGGCTTTTCAGCCCAAACGCCCGGCTATAGCCCGGTTCACTCCTTTTCGACTCTTTAGCATATTTTTGATGTTTATGCATCAATTTAACTCGGCTTCCATCTCCAATTCACCTACACATGAAATAGACTCCATTAGGCACAAACGAAGTGTATTTTCATCATTAACGCACATAAAATATAAGGCACCTAATGGGTTAAACCATGAATTCTAGCCACACATCAAATGGTAATTACAATTATATTTGATTTTGTGGTTCTAAAAATACGTGATCTATTTTAGTACCAATTGTTTAGGCAGTTGATGCTAAGTGATAGATGAGAAAATAAAGTAAAAATGAAGGATAACAAGATTATGCAAATCGAGCAGTGGAGAGACGAGGTCTCAAGGTCGGTTTGAATGCGTCCGGAGGTCGAGCTTAGGGGCTCGATAATGGGTAGTGAAAAGTAATTCGACAGAGTCGAAGGCCTCTTAGAAATCTTCTTTATGATCAATGATGAGCAATGAATGAAGAACAATTAATGAATACGATAAATGAAAGACAATGAATCAATGAGACAATTGTAAAGAATGTTTGAATTAGAGGGAAGAGGATGTTTTTGACTTTTCGTATTGAATATCATGTATCTTACAAAGTGACAAGGGTCCTTTTTATATATGAGGGGGAATTCCAACATAGCACATACGTAATTAATGCAAAGAGACATGGCTGGTACAGCCATTTAATGCCACGGTAAGGGCTTGTACTATTTTGCATACTTTGTCAGCTTTAACCACGTGCTCCTCGGGCGTCTCCCGTCTTTCCGCGTTGGTCTTCGATTTATATTGCCTCGAGGTTGAGGCCCCTCGATATGGTCCCTCCATGCCAAAACTCGAACCTTCGAGCCTTCTAATCATCGTAGTGACGTTAAAGTAAAAATGAAGGATAACAAGATTATGCAAATCGAGCAGTGGAGAGACGAGGTCTCAAGGTCGGTTTGAATGCGTCCGGAGGTCGAGCTTAGGGGCTCGATAATGGGTAGTGAAAAGTAATTCGACAGAGTCGAAGGCCTCTTAGAAATCTTCTTTATGAGCAATGAATGAAGAACAATTAATGAATACGATAAATGAAAGATAATGAATCAATGAGACAATTGTAAAGAATGTTTGAATTAGAGGGAAGAGGATGTTTTTGGCTTTTCGTATTGAATATCATGTATCTTACAAAGTGACAAGGGTCCTTTTTATATATGAGGGGGAATCCCAACATAGTACATACGTAATTAATGCAAAGAGACATGGCTGGTACAGCCATTTAATACCACGGTAAGGGCTTGTACTATTTTGCATACTTTGTCAGCTTTAACCACGTGCTCCTCGGGCGTCTCCCGTCTTTCCGGATTGGTCTTCGATTTATATTGCCTCGAGGTTGAGGCCCCTCGATATGGTCCTTCCATGCCAAAACTCGAACCTTCGAGCCTTCTAAGCATCGTAGTGACCTTAAAATCGGTTCTCCGATTTTAGCCATATACATTGGGTTTGTGTCACGCCCCACAACTGAGGGACGAGACCGGCACCTAACTGGATTGAGCCGGTAAAGCGAACCTGGATTTCCTTTCCTCCCAACGCATTAACCCGTGTTCATAATATACAATATTCCATAGGAAGTAGTAAATTAAAATTTTAGCATGGATTTACAACTTAAGTTCATTTCTTAGCAGTTGATAATCCCAAAAAAACATGCAAGTTACATACAACATTTTCAATGCGATCCACGATCATGAGTGAATACAACTGCCACCCAAAATATATATATCTACAACCCACCTCGTGTCTATGGAACCTCTAGGAGTACTGGGAGTTTACATAGACTTGCCGGTAACAAGGCCCAGGCTATACCTTTTACAACATAGGCAAAAAAGAATGATATAGTCCACACACGGCCCCAAGAGGAAATGGGGCTCACCAGAACTGTTGAAGAGATGAAGAGGAGGTACCACTAACGGCGGACCAAGCTACCTGCTATAGAGCAACCTACATCCATATAAAAGATGTAGCGCCCCCGAAAAAAGGGACGTTAGTACCATGGAATAGTACTAGTATGTATGATCAAACTTTACTCTATGTAAAATCAAACAATACACATATAAGAGGCAGTTAAAGAAACCCAAACAAATATTGCACAAAGATACAGAGAATCACAACTGAGGTTTCCACTGTTTCTTATTTCAATTGCTCCGCTGTTGCGGCGCGTAGCCCGATCCCACCGTACAATCACATTTCACCCTTATTACTTCTCAGCCTTATTTCTTCTGTTGCAGCGCGCAACCCGATCCCATATTACAATCATATTCCACCCTTATTTCTTCTGTTGTGACGTGTAACCCGATCCCACCGTACGATTCTGTTACGGCGTGCAACCCGATCCCACCTTACAATTCTGTTGCGGCGTGCAACTTGATCCCACCTTACAATCACATTACACCCTTATTACTTCTGTTGCGGCGTGCAACCCGATCCCACCTTACAATCATATTTGATTGCAACATCAACCAATCAATTCAATCACAAGGATTTCATCCTCAAGAATATACAGTCGTAACAACCAAATAACCATGTGAAATCAAGGCCATAGTAATCTTTACCAAACAATGAGTCATATACACCATACCATCAACATATAGTTCAATTAGATAAATCCTCATTTTCTTTCCATTACTTGCTACACAGCATTTAGCACTTAGATACAATCAACAATTTGATTCATTATCATTTCTTTCGTTCTGCAGCACATCCTCTCATACCAATGTATTTAACATTTAACGAGCTTTGCACATGATAGAATAAGCACAAAGAATCACCTTTTCACAATCAGAGAACAGAATCTTACGTCTCAACACATTAGAACAATCAATTCACATATGCATAAGCCAGAAAGTTATATTGAATGCTCGGACACCAACAAGGTGACTCTACGAAGATTAAAGTTAGCGATACATACCTCGAGTCAAAAGTTCCCCTTTAATACCTATTCTCAACCCACCAGACCTTCTATCGCCTCCAATCTAATTTACAAGATGCCATGTTTAGACTTAGAATTAGAAACCATGAACTCATTTGGGCATTTTATCAACACTATGTGATTCTTTAGATTCGCTAGCCCCTTTTTAGTGAAAGATTGCCCTAGCTTACTTCCCTTTGCTAGATTATGGTAGATTATTCACATGCATGCAAGGTCTTCACTTTTATCTTCAAGAACCAATTCATGTGTGTTCCATTTTTAACCAAAACCTGAAAATTTGGGGAAATGGGGTGAAGACTTACCTCTTATGGTGAAGAAGATGACGACCACTCGATTACTTCCAGGCCTGAGCAGAGATGGAGGACCAATTTGGGGAAGATGGGGACTTCTCTCACTAGAACCCACTCTCACTTCTCTCTATTTTAATCAGATAGCCTTTAAAAATGAAGGGGAGGGGTGTTTTATAAAGCTGGGGGTTGGGGTTTAACATTAGAAAATGAGCCCCGAAGCAGGTATACGGTCAGGTATGCGATCGCATACCCGCATACCTGTCGCATAAGTGGCCTTCAGCTGGGCCAAAAAGAGAAGCAGACTACCCAGGTATGCAACCACTATGCGGTCTACATACCTGTTATGCGATCGCATAGTGCGTCGCATAACTCCCTCTGCAAAATTCAAGGTGCAAGGATGCGACAACTATACGGCTGGCATTCGTGAAATGTGATCGCATTCTAGGCCGCATAGTTGTCCTCAAAATGGACAGAAAACTGTCCAAGTATGCGACCACTATGCGGTCCGCATACCTTATCTGCGATCGCATAGTGGACCACAGACCTGCGCAAATCTGGAAAATTTTATCTTTTAAGTCCCGGGGGTACTTTTTACTTCACAAGGGTCCGTTTTAAGAATTTCTACAGTTATAACCACATGGGGACCCAATAGGGCATTGTTTTTAGACTTGAAATTTTACGGGCCTTTACATTCTCCGCCACTTAGAATCATTCGTCCTCGAATGAGGATCGGGGAATCACTTAGTTAAGAGAACACAAAACATGCCAACCCCCAAATTATTACTAACTCCGATATTTCCTGAAAATTTTGCCAGAGTTTCCTTTGTAATTAGGCCTATCTTCCTGTCAGAGAGCCCCCGAAACACATTTTAACCAATTCCACACATTTTCAGTTACTCTATCAACTTGCACATAATCCGGCCAATTCAACAAGTTGCATATAATTCAATTACTCCCACAAGCCTCACATAGTCCAGTTAACTCCACAAATTTGCATATAATTCAACTATTACAATGAGTTGCACATAATTCAGCTATTTCAAAGAGTTGCACATGATCCAACTAATCACAACAACATATACATTTATAGCACAAAGTTTGAGAAGTCACAATAGTGGGATAATTAGGGGAGTGGAGTGTTCTTGCACAAAATTTGACACCAATGAAATTGCTTATATATGACAACTTTCAAAACCATTACCGGACTTATTCAAACAAGTGTGGATATTTCTATTTCATTTCATTTTCCGCTTCCCACGTGGCTTCTTCGACTTGTTGAATTTGCCATAATACTTTGACCGAAGCGACCTCTTTGTTTCTCAACCTACGAACTTCCTTATCAAGAATAGCAACCGAAACCTCTTCATATGATAACTTTTCATTAATTTCAATGGTCTCAACCGGAATGATGACAGATGGATCTCCAACTACCTTCTTCAGCATGGACACATGAAACACCAGGTGCACTAATGACATCTCAGGGGGCAATTCCAGCTTATACGCCACTGCCCTATCCTTTGAGAAATCTTATATGGCCCGACATACCTTGGTCTCAATTTCCCTTTCTTCCCAAACCACATCACTCCTTTCATGGGAGACACCTTAAAGAATACTCAATCATCTACTTGAAACTTCAAATCTCTTCGACGAACGTCCGCATAGGGTTTCTGACGACTCTGAGCAGTCTTTATCCTCTCCTGAATGACTCTAACTTTTTCCATAACTTGGTGCACAAGATTCGGTCCTAGCAGTTCCACCTCACCAACCTCGAACCATCCAATCGGAGACCTACACCTCCTTCCGTACAATGCCTCAAATGGGGCCATCTGAATACTAGCATTGAAACTGTTATTATAAGCAAATTCTATAAGCGGCAAGTGATCATCCCAGCTACCCTTGAAATCTAATACACAAGCCCGTAACATATCTTCAAGCGTCTGAATGGTCCGATCTGCCTGACCGTCCGTTTGCGGGTGGAAAGTGGTGCTGAGATTTACCTGTGTACCTAAACCTTGCTGAAATTTCCTCCAAAAGTTAGTTGTGAACTAGGCCCCTCGATCCGAGATAATAGATACTGGAGTGCCATGGAGCCTGAATATTTCTTTGATATACAACTGAGCGTACTGTTCTGCAGTGTCAAAGGACTTGACTGGAAAGAAATGCGCCGACTTCGTGAGCCGATCCACTATTACCCAAAATGAGTCGAACCTACACGGAGTGCGAGGTAACCCCACCACAAAGTCCATATTGATCATTTCCCATTTCCATGTCGGTATTTCCATAAGTTGTGCCAACCCACTGGGCCGTTGATGCTCGGCCTTCACTTCCTGACAATTTGGACACCTAGCCACAAAGTCCGCCAATCCCCTCTTCATACCATTCCACCAATAAATCTCCTTGAGATCGTGATACATCTTTGTAGAACCTGGGTGTATGGAATACCTGGATATGTGAGCCTCTACCATAACTCTCTCCCGAAGATCATCCACATCCGTAACACATAGACTTTCTTGGCACCGCAAAACACTGTCATCATTGCCGAGTGAAAATGATGTAGTCTTGTGATTTAGAATTGCTTCTCTCAACTGTGCCAAAGCTGGATCCCTGAATTGTTTTCCCTTGACTTCCGCTACAAGCGAAGACTCCGCTCCATTATGCATCACGACATTCCCTTCATCAGAGGCCAAAAGACATAACCCCAGAATGGCCAACTGATAAAGCTCCCGAGCCAAAGGCCTCTGACCTACTTCCAAATGAGCCAAGCTACCCATGAATTTTTGACTAAGAGCTTCGGCTACCACATTCGCCTTTCCTGGATGGTACAAAATATTCATATCATAATCCTTGAGCAATTCTAACCACCTCCGCTGCCTTAAGTTCAACTCCTTCTATTTTAATAAGTACTGAAGACTCTTGTGGTCTGTGAACACGTCCACATGGACCCCATACAGATAATGCCGCCAGATCTTCAATGGAAACACAACCTCCGCGAGCTCCAAATCATGCGTTGGGTAATTCTTCTCGTGATTCTTGAGCTTCCTAGAAGCATATGCTATTACCTTACCACATTGCATCAACACACACCCCAAACCAACCCTTGAAGCATCACAATACACCACAAACCCTTCTGAACCTTCTGGCAAGGTCAACACTGGCGTCGAAGTCAATCTTGATTTCAATTCTTGAAAACTCTTTTCGCAAGCATCGGACCACTGAAACTTAACTGCTTTATGCGTCAGCTTAGTCAATGGGGAGGCGAGGACAAAGAATCCCTCCACGAACCTCCGGTAATATCCAGCCGAACCCAAGAAACTATGAATCTCTGTCGGGGTCGTTGGTCTAGGCCAATCCTTTACCGCTGCAATCTTTTGGGGATCAACCCTAATTCCTTCCCTGGAAACAACATGGCCCAAAAAGGTGACTGATTCTAGCCAAAACTCACATTTTGAAAACTTTGCACACAATTGGTGTTGATGAAGAGTCTGGAGAACTGCCCTGAGGTGATTAGCATGATCTTCCTGACTTCGCGAATAAACAAGGATATCGTCAATGAAGACAACCACAAAGGAGTCAAGAAACGGTTTGAAAACCCGATTCATAATATTCATAAAAGCTTCTGGGGCGTTGGTTAGCCCAAAAGACATTACCAGAAATTCAAAGAAATGATCCATGAAAGCACCTACAAACTCATCCCACCTCGCCGGAGGGCTCCCCTCTCCACGGGAATCTTCCCACATTTCAAATCACGAATATGCCGCTCCTTTCAAACGATAGGAAGCCAACTCAACCCCCTCTGTCTCAGTAGCCCTCATAACTCGGAGGATCTTGAACATCTCATCAATGAACCCTTGAGGATCCGCCTCTGGGTCGGTGCATGTGAACTCTGGAGGGGATAACCGCAGAAACTGGTTGACCCTGGAACCTGAAGATTCCCCTTGCTCACTAGAGGACGCAGGGGCGACACTTGATATTTGGGCCTGGGATGCCACTAGCTGAGTCAACATCTATATAGCTCCCCTGAGTTCCCCATCAGAAATACCGGGACCGGAAGCTGGGACTGAGGAAGGATCAGGAACATCAGCGGGAGGGACTGTAGCACCCTCCGCTGGAGCAGGAATAGAAATAGCCTGGCTTGGGATGGAAGAGTTAGGCAGATTCAGGGTCGGGGAATCATTCTCACCCGCACCATCAGATAAGGAATTTACGACCATTCCTGGGGTGGCATTGGCCTCTAGGCCGAGTCGGGCTCTCTTCTTGGGTGCCATTTACTGAAAATTGGAACAATGCACGAGTTGGAGGTAGACAACCTCACATTTCAGCACATCGCACGATATAGAATAGAAATAAAAGGGTAATTTCCTAAATGTCCATGCAGCCCCCTAATTATAGAAGTGGTCGACAACACACAGATAAGAAGGGCTCTACTAGACACGGATCCGAGACATCCTAGGAAGCTTTTAAAACTTAAGACTCTGATACCAAGTTTTTCACGCCCCAAAACTGAGGGACGAAACCGGTGCCTAACCGGATGAACCCGGTCTAGCAAACCTGGATTGCGTTTCCTACCCAACGCATTACCCCATGTTCATAATATACAATATTCCATAGGTAGTAGTAAATTAAAAATTTAGCATGGATTTAAAACATAAGTTCATTTCTTCTTTTACATTTAGCAGTTGATAATCCAAAAAAACATGCAAGTTACATACAACATTTTCAATGCGATCCACGATCATGAGTGAATAAAACTGCCGCCCAAAATATACATATCTACAACCCACCTTGTGTCTACGGAACCTCTAGGAGTACTGTCGGTAACAAGTCCCCAGCTATACCTTTTACAACATAAGCAAAAGAGAATGATAGAGTCCACACACGGCCCCGAGAGGAAATGGGGCTCACCAGAACTGCTGAAGAGATGAAGAGGAGGCACCACTAACGGCGGATCGAGCTACCTGCTATAGATCCACCTACATCCATATAAAAGATGTAGCGCCCCCGGCAAAAAGGACGTTAGTACCATGGAATAGTACTAGTATGTATGAACAAACTTTACTCTATGTAAAATCAAACAATACACATATAAGAGGAAGTTAAAGAAACCCAAAAAAATATTGCACAAAGATACAGAGAATCACAAATGAGGTTTCCACCGTTTCTTATTTCAATTGTTCCCCTGTTGCGGTGCGCAACCCGATCCCACTGTACAATCACATTTCACCCTTATTACTTCTCAGCCTTATTTCTTCTGTTGCGGTGCGCAACCCGATCCCATCTTACAATCATATTCCACCCTTATTTCTTCTGTTGTGGCGTGCAACCCTATCCCACCGTACAATTCTGTTGCGGCGTGCAACCCGATCTGACCTTACAATTCTGTTGCAGCGTGCAACCCGATCCCACCTTACAATCACATTACACCCTTATTACTTCTGTTGTGGCGTACAACCCGATCCCACCTTACAATCATATTTGATTGCAATATCAACCAGTCAATTCAATCACAAGGATTTTCATCATCAAGAATATACATTCGTAACAACCAAATAACCATGTGAAATCAAGGCCATAGTAATCGGTACCAAACAGTGAGTCATATAAGGCATACCATCAACATATAGTTCAATTAGATAAATCCACATTTCCTTTCCATTACTTGCTACACAACATTTATCACTTAGATACATTCAACAATTTGATTCATTATCATTTCTTTCGTTCTGCAGCAAATCCTCTCATACCGATGTATTGAAAATTTAACGAGCTTTGACATGATAGAATAAGCACAAAGAATCACCTTTTCACAATCTTGTTTAACCAAAGAATTGGATTCTTTGCCCAAAGCTATTTTAAGAGGAACACGGGTTTCTGATAACCAAAGAATAAAATTATAATTATAGGCAAACTTGTAAATGGAAAGCAGTAAGATGCACAGAAAGTAAGTATATTGCAATAGTAGTTCGAATGTTTTTTTTTCTTTAACAGGTTATATTTTTCTCCTTTATATAGGGAATTTCCTAACATAACATCTACCTTTTTTGGCGATTGAGCATTAATGACTAATGATGAATTAAATGTAACGTTACAATGAATCAATCGCAACTGTTGAGTGAATGTTGTGTAATGTATGGATCCCTAATTTGAAGATCTCTGAATCTGCCCTTTATTCTGTCCAAATACATGTTTGACCGTGTCTCTTCATCTTCTCAATCAGGTTGAGACTTCCGTAGCTAATTAACCCATGGATGTGATTTGTCATGACTCGTTGCCTCGTACCTCTTCTTAGAGTCCCGCCCAACTTTTGTGTCTTCATTGCTCCACGTAGACTACTGAGTCATCAAGATTTATTACACGTGTGAAGCTCTTTTTTTTTACCAATACAGATAGTCCCCCCACTTACCATATATTTATCAATTAATATTTGGTAAGTGGATACTCATTTATGGTGGGAATATTTTGCCGCCGCTTTACTCGAATCATTGTATCTTTTCCTGTACGTAAGAGTCTCTTGTCACTTCATTTAATGCTTATTCCATGTGGCATTCTTGGGTTGGTTCTGCAATTATTCAGCGCCTTTTAGGGCTTTCTTGTGGCTCATCAGTCACGAAGTGACATCTTCAATTATGGTTTTCAAATCATTGCTTTTTTTTTCCATTTTTTGACGATTGTCTTCGAGTATAAATACCCCTTTTCCTTTTCTTTCACGAAAAGCTTCTAACTTTCAAACTTTATTTGTAAAGAACTTTTTTCTTTGCCTCTGTAGATATTTCTTCTTCAAACCAATCTAAGGGAGTCATAAACATTGATGAGTTGACACCCTCTTCCGCTCCGACTCAGAGTCGGAGGGGTGGCAGATTGAGGAGTTTAGGCTCTACTCCTTTGAGAGGTTCTTCTTTTTCTCAGATTGTTTCCCCTCCTTCTGCTAGGTATTTAATCTTCCCAAAAGCTAGGGTTTCCATGTCTCTGTCCAGGGGTAGAGAACATCACGAACCCCTACGTGAACCACGATTTGATGAAATCATTCCTGTTGATTTTACCTTCACTAGGGATAGTCAGGTTCTTGTAGACTAGTCGGCATCCCTTGATAGTGTTGATAGGTATCCCACTCTTATACCGAAGGTTTGATTCCCCTTGTTCGCAAGGAATGTTCTTTGGAGTCTGATTTTCCCATTGTTATTCCGAATAGTAATCAAAGAATAACGTCTTACAAGACGAGGCATTCTTTTGTTTACACTTACACTTTTACTCTAGGGTTTAGACCTCCTATTGATCCAGTCATCATTGAATTTTGTCGTTTCTTCAACATTTGCTTAGGACAAGTTGGTCCTCTTGTGTGGCGGGTTGTCGCGTGTCTTAGATGTTTAGCTTCTTTAGTCTCAGTTCCTTTTCCTTCAATCACCTCATTCATCTTTGTTCTCCTACCTTATTTCGTCAAGGGGTTTTCACTCTGGCTGCTAGGATCAAAAGAGTGTTGGTAACCCCTGATGATGATAAGGATAGAGGTTGGTACCTTCAGTACGTTTTTGTACCCACTGCTGGTTTAGTGGGCGAGGAAAATCTTTCCTTCCCTGAGAAGTGGAATCGCACGCGTGAGTACATTTTAGCTCACACATGTTATTTTTCTTCTCTTTGCTTTAAGTGTTTTATTAACACCGTAGCTATTTTCTTCCTCTTTAATCAATCATGGGTACTGTTGAGAATATCTCCGGTATCCGTGATTGGGTAGAAAAGATGTTATCAGTTGCTCCATTGGAGGAAAGATCTTGGAAGTACTTTTCCGTGAAGTACGGTTGGAAAGTGAAGACTCATGGTAAGTGAAACATTTGTTTTCGCTTCTTTTACTTACTCGAGCTTCATTTTCTTCATTTGTTTAACCCTTTTCCTTTTGATAGGGTTTTCTGCTCGGGGGATGTCTGCTGCATCCATCCCAAAGATGTCTTTGGCTCAGGCCCAGGAGATTATTATTGGTTCCTCTTCTTCCAAGAGGAAAGTTGGTGAGTTTAAGACCTTTGAAGAAGAAGAAGAGGAGGGCATTTTGGTGCACAGGTCACGTAGAAGAAGAGTGGTCTCAGACGATGAGTCTACACCTGTGGCTATGTCTTCTGTACCTGGTGTCAGACCTCCTACCCCTGGGGATTCTTCTTCTTCTCTTGCACATGATTCTGTGGATCATCTATTCCACGAAGGTTTTGGCCCTGCTGTTAATGAGGCGCCTCTGGCTTTTTTTGCTCCCTCCTTTAGAGAAATCTCTTCATCCGTTCTAGTTATTTCCACTGCTCCTTTGGCAATTTCTGCTCCCGCTGCTGCCTTGCCCGTGGCTTTCTCAGCTCCTCAAGTTTCCGTGCCTGATACTTCTTCAGCTTCACAAATTTCATTGCCCGTGGCTCCTTCATCTTAGCCTGCTTCCGTGCCTCCTATTAGAGAAGTAGGATCTTCTAGCAGGGAGATGATGCAAGTGCTAATTGAGGTTCCGGATTATGGGAGCCTTTTTAAGAAATCTAGCCAACCCGAAGTGTGGCTGAAGCCTTTGATTGGCCTAACAGAGAGGACCAAGTTGGATAGTCTCAAATCTCTTACCTGGGCTAATGAGGTTGTGTATTCCTCCTTGACGTAACGTTCATTCTTTTGTATCTCATTCTTATGTAATTACTGTGTCTGATAGATTTTGTTTTTGTAAATAAATCTCATAGGCACAGAACTCATAAAGAGGATTTCTAACATGGAGCAAGAGTTAAAGGAGTGGCATGCAAAAGCAGGGAATTGGAAGGGGCAATTTGAAAGCCTGAGGTTCGACATGGAAGCCTTAGAAGAAGGAAAGAATACCTTGGAGCGGCAGATGAGAGTTGTGGCTGTAGAGTTGGCAGTGGAGAAGGCTTATTCTAACCAAGAGGACAAAAACAAGAGCATTCTTGAGTCTTCATTTGTTGAGCAATTATCCCGTGCCTCGGAAGAAGTTAGGAGCTTGAAAGCCTTGCTAGAGCAGAAGGAGGAATACTCAGGAGAGCTTGTGCAGTCACTTACCCGAACTCAGGAGGATCTTCGCATTGCTTTAGAAAAAACCCAATCTTTGGAGGAGTCAATTGTACCTTTGAGGCTGCCCATGAAGCTGCTGAAGTTGAGAAGGATGGGTTAAGAGCTGAGCTTCAGATATGGGAGAGAGATTATGAAAGTCTCGAAGAGGCGGCAGCTGTCGATGTTAGTTGGGCGTACATGAATTCTCGCCTCGATACATTGACGGAAATGAGTCGGGGAGATTTCGACCTTGACGCCAAAATTGTTAAGATCAAGGAAGCCATGGAAAAGGCTCAACAAGGTTTGGATCTTTCCCCACCTGAAGGTGAGACTCCTGTTATCCAAGCCTTTTTGTACCAAGCTGCTCTTACTCATTCTGTTGATGAAGAAGTCAACCCCCCTCCTCAAGAAGATTAAGATGTTGATTCACCCTTTTTTTTTATCTTTGTCTCAATTGATGGTTACCCCCAGTCCCATCGGGGTAAATTTGGATCTTTCTAAGGTCCCCAAATGACAACTTAGGGGCACCTCAATGTATATATAAAAAATCTATACGGCTAAGTATAAGTTGATACTTAGTTTTTACTTAGCCGTTTCAATATATTAATGCAAGTATGACTTTTGTTTTCCGTTGAGTTTCTGTTCTACTCTTTAAGTCTTTTGCATGTTTTGTTTTTCGAGGTTTTAGTTTTACCTTTGAGTTTTGCATATAGCATGCTTTAGATTACTCGCACCTTTTCGTAATAGGCATGGTGTCATATAAAATGTGTGCCTTTTTGTAGTAGGCATAATTTATGAAAGAGGGCCCTTTCTGATCGACACTTAATGAAGAATACGTCTCAACTTCATAAAGGTGTAATAATGCAATAGAGTGATAGGAATTTTTCACGTGTTTAAGAATGTTTCTGAGGAAAGCTTTTTTTTGTTTGGACTTTCACAACATTTTACATGTGTTTGATTATCGTCTAAAACTCATGTTTCAATTGTTTTCTTTTAACAGATTTGATATACACTTGTATTTTGTAACTGTTTTTTGTATGTAACAGTTTTTTCGAGTTAATACAAGAGGGCAACTATTTTTCGTTCGTAACAGTTTTTATTCAAATTGGGGTTTTCACCCGTAACTATTTTTGTTGACAACAGTTTTCAATAAGCACGAGGGAAATGCTCTTACATCCGTAACTGTTTTATAGTTTTTGGAACAAGTACAAGGATTTTGATCTTTTATATGTAATTGTTTTATCTGATAACAGTTTTCTATATGAGTACAAAGATTTCATAACTGTTTTTACTTACAACAGTTCTGAATGAGTACAAAGATGATGATCTTTTATCCATAACTGTTTTCAATAAGTACAATGATGTGCATTTCTTCCTCGTAGCTAACATTTTGCCTTTTAACCTGAACATTTTCGAAGGTTTTTTGGATTAGGCTTTGTGTTCGAGACTTTGGCTCTTTCAATTTTACTCGTATCACTTGGCTTGCTGGATAGATGGATCTTAAGGCTCGAGCTTTGAATTTTTGATAGTCTTTTTTGCTTCGTTTTTTCCTTCCCCATATTGTATAGTCCCCCAAGTGTTTGAGCTTTGAAGAATGAAATCTCGAGCACTTGACTATTCCTTCCTTGTGGTCCTTTTCCTGAAAAGGAAAAACATACAGGACTCGAAGGTATATAATTTTTAGATGATGACTGCTTAACCCTTTAAAACGTCTATCAGAAAGTGTAACCCTAGTTATTTCCTCGCATCTTTACAAGTCTAATATCATCATCTGGTGATGGGTTAGCTTTATTCCTATCATCTAAAAAGGTTCGTAAAATTTCAAATGTTCACAATAAAATCGAACATGAGATACCTGACCGGGGGTACTTATTTTCCTTAAAAGTAGTACTTCTTCAAGTGAATGGCATTCCAACTTGTTGGTAGGATTCTGTCGTCCATAGCTTCCAACTCGTAGGCACCCTTCCCAGCTATGCCTCGGATTTTGTAGGGTCCTTCCCAGTTTGGATTTAGCTTTCCTGCGCCTGCTTCTTTTGTTGATTAAAATACTTTTTTGAGGACGAAGTCCCCAATATTGAAGTACCTGAGATGAGCTTTATGGTTGTAATAACACTCTATGATTTGTTTTTGAGTTGCCATCCGTATCAGTGCTGCTTCTCTCCGTGGTTCGAGCAGGTCCAAATTGGTCCTCAATTTGTTGTCGTTTTCTTCCTCCATGGCTGTTGTAAACCTTATGCTTGGTTCGCCAATCTCCATAGGAATTAAGGCTTCTGAGCCATAGACAAGTGCGAACGGAGTTTCTCCCGTGGTTGTTTTTGAAGTTATTTTGTATGCCCATAGTACTGTTGGTAACTCATCAGACAAGTTTCCTTTGGCTTTATGTAGTCGGTTCTTTAGATTGTTAATGATGACTTTATTCGTTGGCTCAGCTTGATCATTAGCCACGGGGTGGTATGGCGTTGAAGTGATCCGTTTGATTTGCCAGCTTTCGAAGAATTCTGTGATTTGCGAGCCTATGAATTGCGGGCCATTATCACACACGATCTCTTTTGGTATCCCAAAGCGGCATATTATGTTTCGCCATAAGAAGCTTTTAACTTCCTTTTCTCGCACATGTTTGAACGCTTCTGCCTCTACCCATTTTGTAAAATAGTCGGTTAGCATGAGCAAAAACCGTACCTGTCCTTTAGCTGTGGGAAGAGGTCCCACTATGTCCATGCCCCATTTCATGAAGGGCCATGGGGATATTATTGGATGCAATAATTCCGCTGGTCGATGCATGTTATTGGCAAACCTTTGGCATCTGTCGCATTTGGATACGAAGTTCTCAGCCTCTTCTTCCATCTTAGGCCAATAGTATCCAACTCTAATTAGGGTTTTTACTAAGGATCTCGCCACTGAATGATTTCCACAGCGTCCTTCGTGGACTTCTTTCATCACAAACTCCATTTGGTTAGGTCCGAGGAATTTTTCTAGGGGCCCTCCGAACATCTTGCGATATAATGAGTTGCGAATGAGGCAGTACCTTGCAGCTTTGCGGCAAAGAGCTTGAGCTTTTTTCTTGTCTTCAGGTGCGGTGCCATTCTGCAAAAAATTTAGGATTTCATTTCTTCAATCCCAGGTTAAATTGTTGAAAGTTACCTCATTTCTATTCTGGTCGATCGCTGAATGGAATAGATTAACGACAATTGCATTGTCTTTGTTTGTTACTTCCGTGGTTGCTGCGAGGTTAGCTAATGCATCTGTTTCTACATTTTCCTCTCTAGGTATTTTTACTACCTTCCATGTTTTGAATTGTCTCACGAGCTCTCGTGCCTTTTCCAGATATTGTTGCATCCGAGTCTCTCAAGCGATGTAAGTCCCCTGCATCTGATTTACTACTAGTTGAGAGTCGCTTTTGATTACGATTTGCTCGATTGAAAGCTCTCGTGCGAGTTCTAGTCCTGCAATAACAGCTTCGTACTCTACTTCATTGTTAGTTATAGGATAACATTTGATAGTATGTCGTGTCTTTTCACCCGTCGGTGATATTAAGACTATGCCTAAGCCATCACCTTTTATATTGGAAGAACCATCGGTAAAAAAGGTACATAGACCCGGATTAACACCGTTGAAGAGTTGTAACTCTTTTTCCACTTTCGGGACAATGCTATTACTAAAGTCAGCGACAAAATCAGCTAAGATCTGAGACTTGATTGCAGTCCTAGGCTGATATATTATTTCATGCTCACTTAATTCTATGGCCCACTTGGCTAATCTTCCTGATAGTTCTTGTTTATGCAGTATGTTTCTTAATGGATACGAGGTCACAACTGTGATTGGATGACATTGAAAGTATGGCCTTAATTTTCTAGATGCCATGATTAGAGCTAAGGCTAACTTTTCTAGATGTGGATATCTAGTTTCAGCATCTAGTAATGTCTTGCTTACATAATAAATAGGAGATTGTTTACCTTTATTCTCCCTTACCAATACTGTACTTACAGCAATTTCCGAGACGGCAAGGTAGATGTACAGCCTCTCCCCCTCCTTTGGCTTTGACAGCAACAGAGGTTTTGATAGATAAGACTTTAGGTCTTTGAGAGCCTGTTGACATTCTTCAGTCCATTCGAACCGATTTTGCTTTTTGAGAACTGCAAAGAATTTAAAACTTTTCTCGGAAGATTTGGAAATAAATCTTCCTAAGGCTGCAATTCTTCCCGTTAGTCTTTGAACTTCTTTTTTGTTTATAAGTACATCAGGTATTTCTTCTATAGCTTTAATTTGATCAGGATTTACCTCTATTCCCCTGTCTGATACAAGGAAACCTAAAAATTTACCTGATTCTATGCCAAAAGCGCATTTTTCTGGATTCAGCTTCATATTGTACATGCGTAAAATGTCAAAGGTAATAGAGAGGTGCTGGAAATGGTCTTCCGCCCGTGTTGATTTTACCAGCATGTCATAGATGTCAACTTCCATCATTTTTCCTAGTTGTTCCTGGAACATCTTGATCACTAGCCTTTGATATGTGGCTCCAGAATTTTTTAAGCCAAAAGGCATGACTTTATAACAATAAGTCCCCCTGCTTGTAATAAAGGAGGTTTTTTCCTCGTCTGAGGGATCCATTTTAATCTGATTAGAACCAGAATACGCATCTAAAAAGCTTAACAATTCATGACCTGCGGTGGCATCAACATTTGATCTATATGTGGTAATGGGAATCAATCTTTGGGGCATGCTTTATTTAAGTCAGTATAATCTACGCATACTCTCCATTTTCCATTCTTTTTAGGTACTACCACAGTGTTAGCTAGCCAGTTAGAGCACGTTACCTCTCGTATCGAACCAATCTTCAAGAGTTTCTGTACCTCTTCGTCAATCACTTGGTTCTTGAATGGTCCTTGCTTTCTTTTCTTCTGCTTAACAGGTACGAACTTTGGATCTTCATTTAGTTTATGAGTCATCACTTCTAGTGGGATACCTGTCATATCTGAGTGGGACCACGCAAAGCAATTTGTGTTAGCCTTTAAATAATCAATTAACTTACCTCTTCAACCGGGGCTCAGCCTCATGCCTATATACGCTTTCTGTTCAGGCTTTTGTTCCGACAATGGAACAGCTTCGAGCTCTTCCGTAGTTGTTTTGATGTGCTCATCTTCCTCCGGTTCATGAATGAAGTCCAGTCTGGAATCTACATCCATGTGGTCCAATACATCTTCTGTGGTAACTTGATTCACCTTCTCGTGAGTATTTTATTTCGTACCTGTTTCAGCAATAATACCTTCCATACCTATTTGGGTAGTAATTTCTTCCATGCCGATTTGGGCGGTGTTACCTGCTTGGGAGATTCCCTTATCTTTTGATTCTTCCACCTCTACCTTTTTGTTGTAGTGTACCACGGAATTTATATTTCTCGCGGTTTGATGATCGCCTCTAATTTGCTGAATCCCCCGTTCAGAGGGGAATTTAATTACCTAATGCAAGGTGGAGGGTATTTCTTTCATGTCGTGGATACATGGCCTTCCCACGATTACGTTATAAGCCATATTAGTATCGATGACTTGGCACCTGGTAATTTTGATCACTCCCTCAGCATAAGTGCTCAGTTGAATTTCTCCTTTTGTTATAACCGTAGAGTTATCAAACCCTGATATGGCTCGTGCCCTTGGGATTACTTGATTCCCCAATAGCATTTCTTCCACGACTCTTAGCAAAATGATATTGACTAAACTACCTAGATCAATCAACACTCTTTTTACGTTAGTGTGATGAATAAGTAAAGATATTACCAGAACATCGTTGTGAGGAAGCATTAATCCGCCGATATCTGCATCATCGAAGGTTATATCGCCTGCTTCCAGATTTTTATGAACCCGTTTTTCGTGTGTAATTGTGAACTTCGTGGTTGTTTTGCATACCACTCTGTTCATTTCTTCACCTCCGTGTATCACGTTGACGATTTGTTTTGGAGATGGAGGTTTTGGGGGCTCCTGCCTGTTCTTCATGTATGCTTATTTACCTTTTTCACTGAACAATTCTATCAAATAGTCGTGTTTCAATAATTGTTCTACCTCACCTTGCATAAATCTTCAATTTGCAGTTCTGTGTCCATGATCATTATGGAATTCACACCAGAGATCTGGGTTCCTCTTATTCGGATTCGACCTCATCTCTTTGGGCCATCGAACCTTATTACCCAAATTTCTTAACACTGAAATTAGTACGGAGGTACTTACATTAAAGATATGATCCCCAATTCTTGCATTACCTCTAGGTCGTTGATCTTGATCCCTTCTGGATCTAGATGAGGACGAGCCCGCATCTCTGCTTCGTGATCCATAATCTGACCTGGTGTTTTCGAACCTGGGACGAGTTTCACATCTCGATGGTCCCAAGTAAGGATCGTACCTGTTTTTACCTTATCTCCTGTCTGATTCTGAACGTCTAGATCTGGTATAATCTTCCTCTTTCGGACGAGCAATGGTATCTTCTTCTATTCAAAGTTTAGTACTATACTTGATATAAACATCGTTCCACGTTGTAGCTGGGAATTTTCTCAAGCTTTCCTTGAGTCTTCTCATGGCTTCTGAGCATTTGTCATTTAGATTACTTGTGAATGCCATGGCTGTCCAATTATCAGGCACCTTGATAGTTGCATTCTTTCTCGTTGAAACCTGTTTACAAATTCACGAAGTAGTTCCGTATCTCCTTGTTTTATTTTAAATATGTCCTCCATCCTTTTCTCGACTTTTTGCGCATTGGAGTGTGCCTTTATGAAAGAATCTGCAAGCTCAGCAAAGGAATCAATAGAGTTTTCAGGGAGAAGAGAATACCAGATTAGCACCCCTTTGGTAAGTGTTTCTCCAATTTTTTTAACTAGGACCGACTCAATTTCTTGTTTTGTTAAGTCGTTGCCTTTCACTCCGTTGGTAAAAGCAGTTACATGGTCGCGTGGGTCGGTTGTCCCATCATATTTAGGTACGTCAGGAATTTTAAACTTCTTTGGAATGGGTACAGGTGATGCGCTCGATTTCCAAGGTTGTTGAGAATATCTATCAACGTCAATGCCTTTGATAACAGGTGGTACTCCAGGAATTTGTTCGATTCGATCGTTTTGTTCCTTCACCTGTTTCTGCAAAGTTAGTAATAAAGTCTGTAATTCAGAGTTATTAGACATACCTGGTCTCACTTCGAGAGATTCATTAGGAGTATCTCCCCTTCCTGAGTTTTCCAACCCAGATTGAGGATTTTCCATGGTGATGGTATTATTGGGGGGTGGTGTCGGTGGTGCAGGTAACGTTGCCGGTAGTCCCCTCACAAATTCTTGCAAAGCTTGGCTCACATACTCTGCAATCATTTGCTTTACCCGATCTTGTTCTACCGTTTGATCATTATTATCATTGTTGTTATTAGATCTTTCTGGGGATTGTTCCCTTGAACCACGTGGGGTTCATGAAGGCGATGAAACTGGGGTTCCATTCCTTTGTTGGTTGTTGTCGTTGGAGTTCGACATAGTTCAGAGGATATCGCTTGAAAAGCAAACAAAGATTATCAGACTCCTGGTAACGGAAGTGATGCGAGGCTAGAATTCATGGTTTAACATGTTATATGCCCTACATTTTATATGCGTTAAT
>ML432625.1:0-42699 GCA_005239525.1 Nicotiana knightiana
TCAATTAGCTGTGCCTATTTATTATGTATCTACTTGAGAGAGAGTGCATATTTAGGTAATTGTTTGAACAACACCACTCCCAGAGTATAGACGAAAGTCATAACCGAGGGTTTAGAGGTTGGATTAGAGATAACGATACTTCGGGTGCAATCTAAGTGAACTGTAATGCAATCTAGCTAGCGTAACTTGAGAGAGTGCGTCTAGTAAATTATCATAATTACTTGAGAGAGATTTATGGTAGATAGAGTGTTCATGATTGATAGAGATAACTAATCAAGCTATACGAAGTATCCGAGAAGTAGGTTCACCAGCGGGGGAAACCATTACCTTAGATTTTTATTACAATTGTTTATACCTTAGCATAGTTAATCTTTAGTTTTAATCTTTAGTATTAGTAATTTATATAACATCAGGTGACAGCTGAGTAGTATTTTAACAGCTTGCTTGATACGTCAATTACCTGTGGGATCGACTCTGGGCATAATACCCCAGGATTATATTTGCAATGCCCGTTTAGTCTTCTACAAGACATAGTTGAGCGTGATCAAGAACCCTCAAAATTCTACGGCAAAGGAAGTCGCGATGTCTCTGATCGTGTCACAGTCACTGGTTCATCTAACTAATTTCTAAGCTATATTTTAATATGTCTTTTAAAATTATACATGCATGCTTTTGAAAATAAACTCTGCTTTAGCAAATGCTACCCTAATAGTTTGAACAGGATCTTTCGACAGACCGGAGAAAATCAGGAGCAAAGGAAAAACAGAAGACAAAAGTGTGAACCAACCTTCCCCCACATAACTCACAATTTTTCTTTGGATGCAGGCACAATAAGACAACGATATCCCAGACACATGAAGTCACTGCCTTCAAGACAACAAATTATGCGGCGCAAACATCTACAGCTAAGAAATACTTTACTTTCTCAGTATCACTCATTGTTTTCTTGCATGAGGCTAAGCATTGCCTCCCTAATTTCATAAGACTAAGTATGTTTGCACGATACTAAGCATTGTCTTCTCTTTTTGCATAAGGCTAAGCATTGCCTTTCTTTGCATGAGACTAAGATATGTCTCAATCCTGCATGAGACTAAGCCCTGCCTCCTATATTCATAAGGATAAGCATCGCCTTCTCTTTTCATGGGACTAAGCCCTGTCCCAGACTTTGTTAGGCTAAGCCCTACCTCCCTATTTGCATAAGGCTAAGCATTGCCTTCACCTTGCATAAGGCTAAGCACTGCCTTCTCTTTGCATGTGACTAAGGCCTGTCCCGAACTTATCATGGGACTAAGCCCTGTCCCGAACCTTGCATGAGACTAAGCTCTGTCTCCACCTTGCATAAGGCTAAGCTCTGCCTTCTATTTGCACGAGACTAAGCTTTGTCTCAATTCTGCATGAGGCTAAGCCCTGCCTCCCGTTTGCATAAGGCTAAGCGCTGCCTTCTATTTGCATGGGACTAAGCATTGTCCCGAATCTTGCATAAGGCTAAGCACTACTTTCTATTTGAACCTTGCACTGCTTTCTATTCGAAACTTTATATCCGTCCGTGTGATAACTTCATTGGTATATTTCGCCAGTGGATCCAGAACTACACA
Organism: Nicotiana knightiana; assembly: GCA_005239525.1. Taxonomy (NCBI): domain Eukaryota; kingdom Viridiplantae; phylum Streptophyta; class Magnoliopsida; order Solanales; family Solanaceae; genus Nicotiana; species Nicotiana knightiana. Next base: position 1,596 of record ML432625.1, read on the forward strand.
CGGCCTGATTCCTGTAAAACCAGGGATATGTAGGCAGCTCGAAAACCAGAGTGCGGCCTATGTCTCTCAAATCACCCTATTCGGTCAAAATTGACCATCATATCTTTACCCGATAACTTTTTCATCCTTCCCAGGTAAAGAGGGGCGGCTGTTGATACCCAGTTTTTTCCTATATTATTTTCAAAATGCATATATATCTATGAAACAATGTATGAGCATCAATTAATATTTTTTCATAATTTCTATATTTTAAAGAATTTTTAATTAATTTATCCCACTAGCTTTATTATATAAATAATTACTAATTGCATCACAAAGGGTTTTATGATAATTTTATTTCTTAATTTTATCATTTATATTTATATTAAGCTTTATTTATTTCTTGAGTATCCATATTTACATTATTAAGTTATAATTGCAATAACTTTGCAATAATATCCCATATGGGCATAATTACTTTATTTTACAAGAAAATGACCTTTTATATTTTTATAACATTAAGTAATTATTTTAAGTCATTCTTATGCATAAATATCAACTTTTATCATTTATTAGATATTTTTATGAATTAATTTCAAATTAATTGGGTATTTAACAAATATCCTCTTTTATTTATCAATTTGTGTTATTTGAGGGAATCTCAAAGAGATTCAACACAGACTCGGTCCAAATCCTTCATTTTCTCGATGAATCCTCCTGTGTTCATCTCTATGTTTGTGAGTAGTGCTATCTTCATGTTTATGACTTCGAATCTCTGGTTCAAACCGGATTTTTCTTACCTCTGTCTATTTTTAAAAGCCTAGTCACTTTCTACTCGAGTCTGTTCAGATTTCTATAGATCTGAGATGATTTTGAGTTTATCTATTTAAGATCTTCTGTTTTTCTTATTATTTAACCGATTTCCGTTTTTCCCTAAATGTTTGGGTTTCATCCTTTAAGTTTCTGCAAAATAGTTCTAAAATATTTAAGCATTTAACTTCTGTTCTCTTTACTTGCTCAACTGATTTTCATGTCTATATTTTAATCCCTAGGGTTTCTAATTATTCTACTGTTTTTTATGATATTTGCCCGTTATTCTTTGGCTCTGTCAATTAAAAGGGATTAATTAATTTTTATTTGCCTAATTAGGGTGTGGGATTCTGTTTTCTTTTAAAACCGATATCTCTTTGACGATTTTACTTATTCTTTCCTTATTTGTGACTCATAATTGTTACTGACTTCCTTAATTATGCTACTGGCCTAATTTCTGGGTATTGATTGTTTTTACCGACCTATAAATAGTCTTTAGGTTATTGCTTACCTTATTTAGCTTCAATCTTGTCTACTAATTAATTTCGTATGAGATTCTCCTTTATTTAAGGGATATTTCCCAGATTTTGACTTATTAATTAATTGGGTTTAGCCCTAACTGATTGGTTAATTGATTTGCATACTTTATTTATGTACCATTAATTTTCCTTGCCTTATTTGTTTACTCTGTTGAATTCTATATAAACCTTGCACCATTCTGATTTTCAAAACACAGAAAGACACCTACACACACGCCTATGCTTACAAGAACACACTGAGACACAAACTCACTTACACACTTACACGCACACCACTTGAGTTCTTTTTGTTACTTCGATTTGCTGCACTGTCTAGCCGGTTGAAAGCCAAGGCTAGACTCTTGGATTACAATTGCCTTCACCTTCATGTTTGCTATCTCCTTAACTGGTATGCCTCAATTTCTATTATCATGTTCTATTCTATAGCCAGTTTATTGTGGACATCAACATGCTTCTGTTTTGATATTTGTTTCCTGGGCATCTCTTTCTCAACTACAATGCCTCAGTTCTTATTATCTGTAACTTATATGATTAGCTTACTTCGAACCTCGATATGTCTTGTTTATTATATGTTTCCAGTTTACTTTCTAACTAGTACGCTTTAGTATTTGTTACCTCTTTGTTCCACATATATGTGTGGTTAGTGCTTCAAATTCCAACATTTTTCTGCCAGACATATAGTTCATGTTCTGTTTCTTTTTTTAGTAGCTATGTCTTAGTTCATGTTATCTTGTTCTGCTTATTGTAACTTCAATATGTTTCTCTGCTTAATACATGTCTATATGATCCCACCTAGTAATAATTAATAAACTAAGTCAACTTCAGCAATGTGAAACCTTGTTTGATTCAATTGTGACCCTGTTTAGTTCTGTCTATAATTTAAGTGTTCCTTCTCTTGTTGTGATTGTTTAATTACTGGTACCCATGTTTGAACCAATCTACTGAAATGTGGTTCTGTTTTGTTTGTAGTCTTGTAAATTGTTTCTATTCACTTCTGAAAATCAAACTGCTTTTCTAAAATTATCCCCTACCCTTATATACTATTTTCAAACTTCTGTTCTGGTTATCACTTAGGCAAACTTATAGGAATTCTGGGGCTAAAAAGAATTGTGATTTAGTACTTCCTGAAGTTTGCCCAGATTCAGAGCAACAGAATCAGTAGGCAAACTGATAGGAATCGTTGATCACTTTAATAAGGCTGTTATATATTTTGTTTATGCTCATCTGGATATCCTGCCTATAGGATCTTAAATCATTAAGGATTGTTTGTTTGAATAGCGTGCATTTGTTTTGTTTACTTGTAGAGGTTAACATGAGCCCCTATTTTCTCTTTATATGACAGTCCTACTTGACTTTTGTTTGTCGCTTAGTTTTCTCATTTTAAGCAACATAGGTGAGTCTAGAACCACCTTAAATAGAGGTCATAAACACCTCCAGGGCCATAGGTAAGGGACGGGTAGTGCACGCATAAAGTACGCACTAGAAGCTATTAGAACGCTTAGGTAATAACTGAAGGATAGTAATTGGGTAGTAAAGGAGATGATTTGTCACGATCTAAAATCCATAAGGTCGTGATGGCACCGGACACCACTGTCAGGCAAGCCAATCTTTAATTAGTTGAAATAGATTCCTGTTTTAACATTTTCGAAATCATTGTCTTTATTACGTAATAACTAAACAAAATCCGTTAAGTAAATACAAAAATTTAATATTCCATTTTTTTATTTTATAAAATACATCCCATACACATCCCAGAACTCGGTGTCACAAGTACATGAGTAATTTCTAAGAATTTTACAATTTCTACAAAGCTTGTCTGAAATACAAGTGGGCAAGGAAATTAAAATAATATAATACAATACGAGGGAGACTCTGTCAGCTGCGAATCACCTCCGGATGATGCAGCACGCCTAAGTCTCCAAACCAGCCACGTCACTATGAAAGTACCTATGCAATAAAAATATACAACAAGTGTAGCATGAGTACGAAAACAATGTGTACTCAGTAAGTCGCCCGCCTAAACTTAGAGAGGTAGTGACGAGAGGTCGAATTAGACACTTGCTAGAGGTCAATTAGTATATTCAAGTGTGACACTAAGTATGATTATCATAGGCAATTTATTAAAATCAGGAATAAACAATATCAACCCTTCCACATGTAACACTTTAACTCTTCGTCATTTCAATAACAATTAATCAAACATGGGTGATTTAATCAAATAACAAATAATCAACGGGAAGGAACAAATTCTTCCAAAAATCTTAATAACTTTAAATCTCTATCATTTCAGTTGACAACTTAAAATTTCAGGCCAGTAATCAGGCAAAATCACAGCAAATACGCAGTAAATATCATGTGCAAGCAATGCCGAGGGTTGAACGACGCAGACCAACAATAATAAAATGTGCACTGCTGAAGTGTCGAACGGATCGAACCATAGATGCATCTATTTTTCCCCACTCGCGAATCGATCATGCGATGCGGTCAACATAAAAATAATAAGGCTAGCCTGCTCGCGAATCATACTTGCGACTCAAGTTCTCATATGTACACATATTCACATAATAAATCCGCATTTTTATCAAGAAAGAAGTTACTCAGGAAAGTGGTAAAATTCTTCTTAAAAGAACATGACAAATAGATTTTAAATCTTTGTTTTGAAACTCATTTGCCAAGTTCAATATATTCAATAATAATATAACCTCATTAGGAACACAATTATCCACGGATGAATCAATTCTCTTTCTACGTGATTAAGAAAATGAACTCTAGTCTTCTTAGGGATTCAATTCATTATTTCGATCATATTAGCGGTCTAATATTACTGGCAAGATCACAAGTACAACAAGTAAGTCATGCTAGTGGGTCCTAGACTACCCGGACATGGCATAATAGTAGCTACGCCCCGTCACCTCGTGCATACGTAGCCCCCGCAGATAGTAGCACATACTTAATTAGTTCACCTAGGGGGACAATTCCCCCTCACAAAGTTAGAAAGGAGACTTATCTCGCTCCGAAATTCCATAACCGGCTTCCAAGCCCTTCCGATGACTCAAATCGAGGCAAAATGCCCCAAAACAATCCAAATAATGACAAACCAATGAAAATATACTCTAATATTCGTTAACAATTCAAATTATATAAACTCCCATCTCCGCTTAAGGAATTGACCAAAATGCCCTTAGGCCCACGTGCCCGGATTCTGAAATTTCTCGAAGATATACCCTACCCATAGCCTTACTAACTCAAATATATAATTTACCCTTAATTTCATGCTCAAATTCGTGGTAGAAATCCAAAATACCATTTTTAGGTTTTCTTCAATATTTTCCCCAATTTTTCCACAATTTTCATCTCTAATCCATGCATATAACTTGCATTTATCTTTAAAACATAAAGAAATTGCTTACCTAGTAATGCTTGACGGAAATCCCCTCTTGAAGCTCCTCTAAATCGCCCACACCAAGTGAAGAAATGAAGAAATGGCCAAAACCCCCGTTAAAAATAATACACTGCCCAGGTGACCCTCCTATGCGATCGCACAACATGCTCCTCAATCGCATAGGACAACTATGCTGCCTCAGCAATTCACTCAGTGCGTTCGTGACACAGCACCTGCATTCGCACATGCCAAGTTCTAGAAGCCCCTAATCATACACTGTGCGACCGGACACTAAACCTTGCGATTGCACAATCCATAAGCCTGTAGCCTCAAATTTTCCCTCTGTGCGATCGCACAACTACACATGCGATCGCATAGACCAATGCAGCAGCCCCCAAAATCCTCCTCTGTGCGATTGCATGCCTCCAAGTGCGATCACACAGGCCAAAATTCCAGCCCCTCTCATTTCTTCTCCGCGATCGCACAACTAGGACTTCGATCACATTGCACACTAGATACACCAGCAAACAGCTGCAGCAAATCACTCAAAAATGTCCTGAAACACACTCGAGGCCCCCCGAGACCCCGTCCAATCACACGACTCAGTCCCATAACATCCCACGAACTTGCTCGAGGCTGCATATCACATAAAAAAAATTCCGAAATCACGAATCACACTAAAATTCAAACTTTATGAACTTAGAAATTTCCAACTTCTACATCCGATGCCGAAACCTATCAAATCACGTCCGATTGACCTCAAAAATTTTGCACACAAGTCATATTCGACATTACGGACCTGCTCCAACTTTCGAAATCGCATTCCGACCTCGATATCAAAATTTTCACTTCCGGTCAGATTTCTCAAAAACCTTCAAATTTCTATCTTTAGCCAAATGACTTCAAAATGACCTACAGACATCTAAATTCACTTCCGATCGCGCTCCCAACTCCAGAATTACCATACGGAGCTATTCCCAGGCTCGAAATCCTAAACGGACATCAATAACACTGAAATGCCTTACAACCCAAATCTATGAAATTCTTCTAAAATGCTATCTTCCATAATATACGCCGAAACGCTCTCGGGTTATCCAAAACCTGATCCGTACATACGCCCAAGTACGAAATCATCGTACGAACCTGCAGGAACCTTCAAATCCTGATTCGGAGGTCGTTTACTCAAAATTCCAATCTTAGTTGATTCTTCCAACTTAAGGCTTCCGAATTGAGAATTTTCTTTCCAAATTAACTCTAAACTTCCCAAAATTCAATTCCGACCATGCCCACGGGTCATAATACCTGAAGCAAAGCTGCTCACGACCTCAAACCGCTGAACGACGTGCTAGAGCTCAAAACGACTGGTCGGGTCGTTACAATGATGACTTGTGCGCTAATACTATATGTAGCACCCGGACCTAGGGAAAGTTTCCATGTATTGCATGGAAATGATCCTATAGGCAAAAAATTTAGGACCCTTTAATTGTTGTTCTAAATAATAGTTGTCTAAATTACTTTATTTTCCTTTAAATACTAATTCTCTTAATTGAGTTTGTCGGGACCCACCGTTGTGGACCTCGAGGGGTGCCTAACACCTTCCCCTTAAGGTAATTTCGAGCCCTTACCCAAATCTCCGGTGACATAAACTAGTTTCATGAGTTATTTGCTTTAGGTGCTCTAATGCACCTTAATCCGTTAGGTGGCGACTCTTCAAATCCCATATCCCATCCTAAAAGGAAGGGAGTTTTCTCAGAAATGTCGAAACCTGGACTCCGCGAGGAAAAAGGGGGGCGCGACATTGACCACCAAAAAGCAAGTGTGATGACCCAAGGGGTCATTTTATGAATTTAGACTCCATTCTAGGCTTATTAGCCATAAAAAGATTAATCTTAACTACCTCGATTTGCGTGCATAGTCCAGGCGTGAAACCAGAAAACTTTTATGTGAAAATATAAGAAATTATAATTTTTAGAATTAAAAATTTGGTTTTAGTTGACTTGAGTCAACATTTTGAGTAAACGGACTCTGATCTGTGTTTCGACGATCCCCGGAGGTCCGTAATAAAATATGGGACTTGGGTGTATGCCCGGAATTGAATTCCGAGGTCCCAAGCCTTAGAAATTAATTTTTGAAAGAAAGTATTTTGCTGAATTATTAATGAAATAAAGAAAAGAATTAATGTTTGAAACCATTATTATCGGGCTCATATTTTGGTTCCGGAGCCCAGTACAGATTTGTTATAGTATTTGAATACTAACTGAGAAGTTTGGTGAGAATCGGAGTTTATATGACGTGATTAGGATGTTCGGTTGAGAAATAGTGAAATTGAAGTATTCTTGAGAAAAATGATGAGTTTTGAGGTTTAATTCATAGTTTTACATGTTATTTTCATGACTTTATCACACGAGCAAGTCCGTATGATATTTTTAGACTTGCGTGCATGTTTGGTTTAGAGACCCGAGGGCTCGGGTGAGTTTCAAATAGGTTTGGGTTGTGTTGCGCTCGTTGTTTCTTATGCTTCGACATCGTTTCTTCAAGCATAAATGATATCATATTGAACAAATGAGCTTAGATTTTGTTTTTGAATGAAGTATTAGATCTGTATCGTAATTACGGACCCGTAGAAAAAAGAATCATCGAATTTGGACATCGTATGAGGATTTTATGGTCATTTTACTAAGGTTACCAGATTTTTCAGGTTAATTACGAAATTACCACTGACGGCGTATTAAAAATCTGCACTATTTGCCAATATTAAAATCTACATATCTCTTTCATTATAAGGTCAAATTGAGTGATTCAAAAGTCTAACTTGACTAGAATTTCAAAAGGAATCCATTTGAGGCATAAAAATTGAGGTTTGGTATCGTTTGGAATGAGAAACGAGGCAGAATAGCTGGCATAAAAATATATATAAAACGGGCAGACTTCTTCTTCTTCAAATTTTCGAACCTCACAACCCTAGGAACGAATGTTTTCACCAAATATCATCCCCAAGTCATAGGTAATCAATTCTAAACTTTACTCTTTCAATTACTCATTGTTTTTCATCACTTTTAAATCAAAAACTAAGAATTTTCATGGTAATAATTGAGAGTTTGGGTAGAATTAGGAAATTTTATAAAAATCGAATTTTTACCTCGAATTGAGGTTGGATTTCGAAACTAATTGTATATTTGGGTTCGTGGGTGAATGGGTAAACATAATTTGGTCCGAACCCCGAGTTTAGGACAAGCGGGCCCAGGGTCGGGTTTTCACTTTTTTTTTTTTAGAAAACTTAGGAAAAATTATAACTTTCAATAAAGTCAATTTCTTAGCCTTAATTAATGATATTAAGTTAATTATGATTAGATTCGAACAAGTTAGAGCAAGATTCTAAAGGAAAAGCTATAATTGAGCAATGAGTGGCATGCGAAATTGAGGTAAGTGTTTGGTTTAACCTTGACTTGAGGGAATAGGAATCCCCACTTATTTGCTATGTAAATTGCATGTGCGTGGTGTATAGGTGAGGTGACGAGTATCTATGCACCACCAAATGGTCTGTTAAACATGATCCCTTTCCCGTTTCCAACTTGAGTGATTCCTGTCTTAATTGTTCTATGTTCATTATTGTTTCTATGACTACTTGACCTTATTATTTTATTGTTAAATATTGTGGTGGTTATTTTGGAAAGAGTATTGGTTGTTTAGCTGGTTCCCTTGTGGTACAAAATGGTTGAGCGGTTTGGCATTGTTTTTATGAGGTGTATATATATATATATATGTTCATGTTGGTTTCATTTTTAATATTATTGAGGAAGTTATGAGAAATGCAGTTTAACTGTTTCGTGATTGTTAAGGTTCACGTGGTTATTTGATTTCACTAATTTATTTCTAATTGTTGTTGTAAGTGTGTTAAAAGTGTTGGATGTTCTCTTGATTCTATCATGGTATATAAAGACTGAGTTGGGTTGACAGTGTTGCGGTGGTTACATATATTCTGGTTGGTTTTATTATGGAATGATATTGGTTAAAGCTTACGAGCTATACTGTTTTCTGTTTGCAATTGTTGAAACAAAAATATTGTGAAAGACTTAGACTGAATTGTGAAATTTATAAATAAATTGATATGAGATGTCTGGTGGGAGCGAGTTGCACGCCGCAACAAAGAGTGATAAGGGTGGACAGGTGGGATCGGGTTGCACGCCGCAACAGGAGTAATAAGGGTGATATATTTAGGGAGGAGCAATAAGGGTGGATAGGTGGGAGCAGGTTGCACGCCGCAACAAGGAGCAATAAGGGAGGACATTTATATTTTTACTGATTTTCAAAGAAAAACAAAGATTTGAAAACTTACTATTTTATTTTCACTACTTTTCGTATTTTTGGCACTATTTTTATTTATACTTAAAGTTTGGAAACTTGAAAATTATCTGAGAGTTGATTATGGCTTAGGCCTGAAAAAGGCGGCTGAGTTATGTTGCAGTACTTAATCAATTGTTTAGAATTCCTTCTTGCTTTATATTTATTGTCTCAGTTATATTTTCTTGTTCGTGTAGAATCGTTTTACTTCGTTATTGTATATATTATGGTCACATGTTATATGTTGTTAAAGCCCCGCCGTAGCCTCATCACTACTTCATCGAGGTTAGGCTCGGCACTTACTCAGTACATGGGGTCGGTTGTATTGATACTACACTCTGCACTCTTTTGTGCAGATCCAGGTACCGGCCAGCAGTAGGGATATTTAGAGCAACTATTTATTGTTCAGAGACACGAGGTATATTTGCCAGCGTTCGCAGATCCCGAGAGTCTTCTCTTAGTTCGTAGAGACTGTTTTTATATTTTTCAAAACAGTTATATTATTTCTTTCAGCCCATTATTTGTAGTATTCTTTAGTAGTTCGTGAATTGTGACACCATACCCTGGGGTAGTTCTATGTTTATTTATATAATTAGGTTGTGGCTCGGTTTAATTGATTGTTTATTATTTTATATTTGGAATTATTTATTGAAAGCCATTAGATCAACTTTAATTTAAAATTGTTTTATCCTATTTAAATGATTAAGTAACGGAAATAGTTGAGAGAACTCTAACATTGGCTTGCCTAGAAAGTGTGGTGTTAGGCGCCATCACGATCCCTAAGGTTGGGAATATGGGTTGTAACGACCTGATCGGTCTTTTGCGTTATCGGACCCCATTCCCTAAATGAAACTTCCCATAGAGGCTTATGTCATTTATGACTTGCGGGGACTGGTGGTTCGGGATTCGGAAGTGCTTAGAGTGCTATAGGAACACTTGGTTCCTTAAGGTTGACCTTTAAGGCCAAGGTTGACTTCGGTCAACATTTTGAGTAAATGACCTCGGAATCGAGTTTCGATGATTCTGGTAGCTTCGTATGATGATTTAAGACTTGGGCGTATGTTCGAAATGGGTTTTGGATGATTCGGGGGCGTTTCAGCGCCCAATATCGAAATTAGAGTTTTCTTACGTTTGAAATTTGGTTGGGCACATGTTTTTGTGTTATAAAGGTCCGAACAGAATTTCGGGACCGGTAATAGTTTTGTTATGTCATTTATGACTTGCTTGCAAAATTTGGTGTCATTCCGAGTAGTATAGGTCAGTTCGGCGCATTGAAAGCGAATTCTAGAACTTTAAGTTCAAAGTTTGATTCAATTTGGTTTTGGGGTTGAATTCTTAGTTTCGTTGTTGTTTTTCACGTTCCAAAAATTTGAGTGAGTCCGTATCATGAATACAGACCTGCCTGTGCCTTTGGACGGGGTCCCGAGGGGCTCGGGTGAGTTTCGGACCCCTCGGAGTTAAATTCAAAAACCAGATTTTTCACTGACTGATTTCCTTCAGTGCGATCGCAGGTGCACTGATGCGATCACATAGAAGGAATTGGGCAGGGGTAGTGAATGCCCTGTGCGTTCGCACAAAAGGCACCACGATCGCGATATGTTGGGCTCCTGACCGAGTGCGATCGCACACCCCATCCGCATTCGCACAAGAGCCCAGCCTTGGGCCAGCCCAGCTATTCCTTACCCTGTGCATTCGCAGGCGTCTCTCCGCGTTCGCACAGAAGGCCCATGAGGGCCTGGTCACTTAAAGCTCTGCGATCGCACTGCCCAGGTTGCGATCGCATAGAGTAGACCACTAGGCAGTGTGTTTTTATAACGGGATTTAATTCATTTCCTAATCTTCTTCTTCTTCCTTGGGACAATTTTTAGCATTCAAAAGGGGCAAACGGCCTAGTTATTGAAGGTAAGTCAATTCTACTATAATATTAGCTTCATGCATGGCTTACAAGCTAAATTAACTACCTAAATTAGTGAAAACTAAGGATTTGGGGTAGTAACCTAGGGCTTTTGAAAATGTAGAAAATTACCCTTCAATTAGCTATGAAATCAAGTAAAAATCATGTATTAATTATCCTTAGGCTATGGGTGAGTGTCTCCTACGAGAAATTTTGGAATCCGAGCATGCGAGCCCAGGGTTGGATTTTAGGATTTCTTCAAGAATGATGAATTTGGCTAAGTAGTAGAAGAATTTCATGCTTTGAGTATAAATTGATATATTTGTATAACATTTGGCTAGTTTCGAGTCCGTGGGTGTCGAGTTTGGAGTTTCGGGCGCGTTCTTGACCCGGAAAGTAGGTTCGACACGAGGTGAGTCTCCTTTCTAACCTTGTAAGAGGGAACTGTCCCCCTAGGTGCTTCAAATGACTATGTGCTAATGTTGTGGCGGCTACGTACGCGCAAAGTGATGAGAATCCGTATGTAGTGACTATTATTGTTATGTCCGGGTAGTTAGGTATACAGCATGACTTATGTTTTTCCTTGAAATGAACTATATGCGTAGTGAATTAATGTTAAATGCAGCCTGTTTCCCTGAAATCACGGAATTTAAGTAATTTTAAGTAATTGTTCACGAAAAGTAATTTATAAAGAATAAATGTGTGGATTGTGTGTGCATGTGACCGCTTCGCAATTTACATTTCGCGAGCGGAGTGTTATTTCCCCCACTCTCATGGGAGCGGGTCATATGCCACAATGAGATTAAAAGATATATATTATGGTTCGGGTCGTTCGACCCTCGGCAGTGCACAGATATGATCATTATGATGGCTCAGGCCGGTTGTCCTTATCCTGTATGCGCATGTTAAATTGTTGATGATTCTTTTTTATGGATTTTGAGTGGTCAGATATATTTTTAAAGGAAATAAAAGAATAATGAGGTAGAAATTGTACATTTACTTCCAGTATTTATTTGAATTACTATCATTTTTAATGTTGACTGCTTTTATCATCCTTGTATGTCTGTTACTGATATTATATCTTATTAATTATTATGTTGGACCTTAGTGAGTGTTAAGTCGACCTCTTGTCACTACTTCTTCGAGGTTAAGCGGGATACTCACTGGGTACATATTTGTTTATGTACTCATGCTACGCTTCTGTATTTAATTGTACAGGTTCTGAGGCGGGTGCATCTGGTTATCAGACCGGAGCTCGATTCTGATCGTAGTTGGACCTGACTTCACGGTGAGCTGCTTCTCCTGACGATCCTCGGCAGCACCATGGAGTTTTCTTTTTCTTATTTTCCCGTCTATTTCTTTCAGACAGTGGGACTGTATATTATATCTTTTGTCTATTCTGTTAGTATGCCCGTAGGACTTGTCACACTAGTTCCTGGCACACACGTGATGGTTATTTTGGTTTGCGGGTCTGTATATATATATATATATTGGCTCACTCCTCTTTACGACTGCTTTTGGTTAAAAATGGCTTACTATCTTTTTCAATTAATGTTTTGAACTTTAAAACTTGGCACGTGTTGGGATGTTTAATCAAGTATGGAAAAAATACTTAGTAATTTAAGTGTTGGCTTGCCTAACCCCGGTGTTGGGAGCCATCACGACCTGAGTTAGTATTTTAGGTCGTGACATGGGTCGTGACAGCAAGTCCAAAGATAGACTGGCTACATCGCCGCCCTATTAAGGTTCATCTCGCGGTCTTCGGATAGATGCCATAAATTCTTTTGTGTGCTCAAGAAATATAAAGACCTCCCATGGACTACGGAGTACGTCCAGTACCTGATGGAGCTAAAGGCATACTTATCATCGCCGCATTTGCTTTCAAAACCCGAGCCTGAGGAACGTCTCCTCGTTTATCTAGTTGTATCCAAGATAGCGGTGAGCACTGTACTAATTTGAGAAATAAAGTTACGCAATCTCCCATTTGTTACATTAGAAAAAAATTAGTCGATGCTAAGATGAGGTACCTTAGTCGTAGCTTCACGGAAGCTTACACCATATTTACAATGCCACTCCATCTAGGTCGTCACAACTTTCTCCCTAAGAAGCATTTTGCATAAATTCGAGTTATTGGGGAGGCTGGCCAAATGGGCCATAAAGCTCTGCGAGCATAATATCACATACCAGCCGTGAACGGCGATAAATCCATAAGTGCTCATTGACTTTGTCACCGATGTTAACACAAAAATAATGCCTAAAGTCGAAAGGGAAGACCTCTGAACTTCCCTCTAAACACAAGACCTCTAGGTCCTATACACCAACGGCACATCCAATGTGTTGGGGTCCGGAGTGGATACTCGATGTCTCAACAGGAAAAGTAATTCGTCAGTACATAAAGTGTCCGGATATGACTAACTATGAGGGCGTCAATCCAGGTTTGAGACTAGCACCCAAGTATGGGGCAAAACAGTTAAAATTACGTTGTGATTCCCAGCTCGTGGTCAACCAAGTCATAGGGCCTTTCCAAATTAAGAAACAAAGATTACAAAAATACCAGGCTGAAATTTGCATCTACTGCCTAAGTTCAATGAATGTCAGCTCGACCAGATTCTGCAAGCACAGAACACTAAAGCAGACGGCCTCGCCAAACTAGTCGCAACTACCAAAATCATCATAATAGAAGAAAAAACGTGGTCCATCTCCTCAACTCCTCACTAGAACAAGTCAAGGTAAGAACTATTAGCCTAAGAGCAATCATATTATCGCATACTTGCAGAACGATACACTCCCAAGCGATAAAAAAGAGGCCAGGAAACTGTTACATTTCGCGTTTCATACGTTAAAGTTTCATCATAAGTTAATCGATGTAGGCTCGGGAATGAGATTATTTTTGAGGTTATAAGTATTTATGCTATTTATAACATATGATAAGTAAGTGTCGTGAAGGTTAGAGGTTAAACAAATCAAAGAAAATGAGTTTCGTTGAATGTTGTCAATTTGGGATAAAATATTGTCCAAGCTATAGTACCTGGTATTTATGGACAAGTGTCATACAAGGTACCACATGACCATGATAATAAGTATATAAAGTATGTTAAAAGTGATTAGTATTTTAAGTAATTTGAGATAATTTTTAATTATGTGGATAATTAATTAATTATTGGTTTAGTATAAGATTAACAAGCTAATTAGGAAATTGTGGATAAGCCTAATGGACCTCCCAACGTGGCAGCAAGTTGGATTCTTAACCAATCCTAATAGTGACTAGGTAATTTATGGGGCTAGGTGGCATATTTAGGGAATTCTTTGACAAAGTAATCCTTATCAAGTGGGCCCCATAACCACTATGATAGAGACCTCCCTAATTCATTAAAGAGAGATGGATATATCTACAAAGTAACGGATGAAAGCTTCAATAAAATTCATACGAAACTACCTAATGTAATAGCAACGTGACTTGCAATTCTAAGGGAGCTGGGTATAATCTTTCTCAATAATATCATACAGATTTTTCCCTACTTCGATCTCGCCATTACGCGTTTTGTCGTGATTGACGTGTGTTAGAGGGATTGTCAAGAGAATTGGCTAATGTATATTAAAGATATCCCTTCTTTCCTTTTGGCATGATCCATACGATAGAACTGAAACGAGCAAAATCACAGCTTTCATTAATGCCTCTATTCATAGAAGCACTAGGGGTGCCTATGTTGATTGATTTCCCCATGTGTCTTGTTATTATATCTTCAGTTCAGGGATCTCAGAAAAATGCGTAGTTTATAAAGTTTATCTGAAGACAAATTGATCTTATGACATTCTGAGAAATTGACTTACTTCTTATGCATTTCATTCATTTATACATGTACATTAACCCAAGACTTGAAAGTGTTATATACGCGTATATAATATGTATATGGGATATGGAAAAAGGTTACGGTGTTATATACGCACCACCACTTGATCAGTTGGTATATGTTGATGATTTTTCCCACAGAGGCCGAGATGATATAATGAGATGCCCTTAGAGGCTTGATGATGTTACGTACACATATACCTATTCATGATACGACCTTTATATGCACACGCCTGACTTTATAAATATTTCAGGATTCACAAAGTTATATAGACTTACAGGTGAATTCCTTTACTCCGTGTTTCTTTTATGTCTTTACTGTACTGATTTTCATGTCTTACATACTTGGTACATTATTCGTACTGATGCCCCTATTGCTTGGGGCGTGCATTTCATTCCTGCGGGTGCAGGTAGACAGGCTAACGGTCTCCCTTCTTAGGATCCTTGCTCAGCGAGATGGTGTGCTCCATTTGATCTGGAGCTGCTTTTGGGTTTTGGTACGTTATTTTTGCATACATATATGTGTATGATAGGGCCCATCCACATCATTTATGCAGTTGTACATTCTATTATAAGTATGTAGACAGTCATATATAGTTGTATAGTGTGTGGCCTTGTCCGCTCGCCCTACCATTTTCTCACATATGTTATTCACATGATTCAGTAGTTTATTGACAGATGTTATACATGACATACCCTTAATTCATGTTTATATCTTAGATGCATGCTTAGGGGTGTTCGACAGGTAGGAACTCGTCATGGCCCATCGCTTTGGGTCGTGACAGCAACTAAGAATGCAAGCGGCTAGAAACAGTATCTTGCACAATGACATGTATAAGAGAATCTAAGGCGGCCCTTTAGCAAAGTGTCTTGGCCCAAATCAGACTCAACACGTCCTTGAGGAGGTCCACGAAGGTCATGTGGGGCTCATTCCGGAAGTACGCCCATGTGAATAACCAAGTAGGCGAACACTCCACTCGGTCACCTCACCTTGGCCGTCCATCAAATGGGGAATGGACATCGTAGGCCCCCTCCCAGTTAGACGAGGTAACATACAATCCCTTTCAGTTTTAACTAACTATTTTTCTAAGTGGGTGGAAGCAGGAGCATTCACCCAAATACGGGAACAGGAAGTTATAACCCTCATACGAAGAAATATTATATGTCATTTCGGCCTCCCCAAAGAAATCAACTGCGACTATGGACCCCAAATCCTGGGAAAGAAAATAGTCGAATTCTTCGAGAAATAGCATATCAAAAGAATACTTTCAACCCCGTACCACCCCGCGGCCAACGAGTAAGCAAAATCCTCCAACAAATCTATACTAAACACCATGAAGAAGAAGCTCGAGGACGCCAAGGGACTATGGCCAGAAGTTCTACCATTAGAATTGTGGGCATACCGGACAACTCTGAAAATGAGCACATGAGAGACGCCCTACTCTTTAGTCTACAGGACCGAGGCGATAATACTAGTCAAAATCGGAGAGCCCAGTCTAAGGTATTCCCATGAGAACGGGACAAGCAACGATGATGCCCAAAGACATGAACTCGGCGAAGTCGACGAACGAAGAGATGTGGCTTATATAATAATTATCTCCCAAAAACATAAAGCATAGCATTAATAAAACAAGAAATCAAAGGTCACGCAACTCAAAGACTACGTACTGAAAGCTAAAACCCAAGCGAGCAAAGATCCCAGGGAAGGTAAGCTGGGAACAAACTGGGACGGTCCGTACAAAATCACAGCAAAAGCAAATAAAGGATCATTTCAGCTAAAAATAATAGAAGGAAAGCTACTACCAAACAACTAGAATATCAGCCACCTCAAGTACTTCAACTTCTAAAGGAAATAGTGCCCCCAACTCGTAATCTTTTTTGCCTCACTTGAGTTTTGTCCCAATTGGGTTTTCTCAAGGAGGTTTTTAACTAGGTGATGAAAGGAACACTCCGAGTCAAAATACGCGAAGGCAAGGCCCTAATTTCTGTTTCATTTCGCGACCTTTACTACACTTCAGATTGACCAATGAAGGGACTAGGTAGATCGGGACTCGGACTAGAATGCTAGCCAACACCCAAGGTTTGTAAATTTCTCTAAGTATGTAACAAACGCAACAATATCAAGGCAATAAACTTTAGACGTACCAGCATATTTCTATCAAAGCTAGGTTATGTTAGACCTCACTCGAATTAACACCTACCGGCCCTAGGCCGTAATTAATTCAGGTTATGTTTGACCTCGCTCGATCTAACACCTACCGGCCCTCAGCCATAATTAAATTTAGGTTATGTTCGACCTCGCTCCAACTAACACCTACCGTCCCTCGGTCACAATTAAATTTAGGTTACATTCGACCTCGCTCGAACTACCACTTGCCGTCCCTCGGCCAAAATTAAAGTTAGATTATGTTCGACCTCTCTCGAACTAACATCTGCTGACCATCATCCATAATTATATTTACATTACGTTGGACCTCCATCGAAAAACCACCTATGGGACCTCGGCCATAATTAAAGTTAGGTTATGTTTGACCTCGCTCAAACTAACACCTACCGGCCCTCGGCCATAATTAAATTTAGGTTATGTTTGACCTCGCTCGAGCTAACACCTACCGGCCTTTAGCCATAATTAAAGTTAGGATATGTTCGACCTCGCTCGAACTAACAGCTACCGGCCCTCAGCCATAATTAAAGTTAGGTTATGTTAGACTTCACTCGAATTAACACCTACCAGCCCTCGGCCACAATTAAAGTTAGGTTACGTTCGACCTCACTCGAACTGCCACCTACCAATCGTCGGCCATAACTAAACTCAGGATGCATTCGACCTTACTCGAACTAACATCTACCGGCCCTCGGCCACGACTAAGTTCAAATATGTTCGTCCTCTCTCGAACAAGAAACACAAGCAAAAAACACACAAGTATAGAAAAACTAACCACCGAAAAGGAAAAAGATGTAGAAAACAATATGGGCATTCCATTTCATACTTAAACAATTTTTACAAAGGCTGGTAAAGATGCCTAAACAAATACACAAGATTAGGACAAAATAAATAAAGAAGGAGAATAATTATTGGTCGCCGCCATCGGGACCTTAAGCATCATCGTCCTGACCACCTGGGCCGTCTCGACCTTCTTCTTCATCATCAACATCTCCCTCAAGGTATGCAACAACATACCACTCTTGAAGTTGGTCTACACCCCCATCCTCCTCATTGTCACCAGCCTTAGGCATGGTGGGATCATATTCACAAGCGACCCGAGCCTCGCGGGCCTTAACACAAACATCATCAAGGGTGGCCGCAGAAACAGACCCCATTGTATTGGTTAAAAGATTTTCACACGTATGATAAATCCTGATGACTCAGATGGATACATGGATCAAAGAAAACATGTCAGCTAGACATGATTCAATAAAAAGGTGCGAAGAAAAGAGGCACGACTCAATAAACTTAGGGGAAATCAGCTACGAGAAACTCACCTGATTGAGACAAAGAAGAGACACCGTCAGAATGAATCCGGACAGAGCTACGGGCAGATTCAGAGATCCTCAATTAATGACTCACACGTTACACAACCTCCACGCAACATTTATGGTTATTCTTTGTAACTTCCCATTAATGTAATAATTAGTCATTAATGAGCGATCATTGTAAGAGGTAGACGTTATATTAAAAAATTCCCTATATAAAGGAAGAAAATATAACTTGTAAAGGCATCTGAACTACGAATACAATACATTTTACTTTTCTGTGTATCATATTATTGTCTATTTACTTACTCCTTTTTATTTATTATTATTTCCTAGATATCAGAAACCCGTGTTCATCCTAAAATAACTTTGGTCACAAGATCTAATTCTTTGGTTAAACAAATTGGTTCCATTACCGGGAAGTCTGATAATCTTTGTTTGCTTTTCAAGAGATATCCTCTGAACTATGTCGAACTCCAACGACAACAACCAGCAGAGAAATGGAACCCCGGCTCCATCACCTTTAGGAACCCCGTGTGGTTCAAGGGAACAATCCCCAGAAAGATCCAATAACAACAGCGATAATAATGATCAAACGGTAGAACAAGATCGGGTAAAGCAAATGACTGCAGAGTATGTGGGCCAAGCTTTGAAAGAATTTGCAAGGGGATTACCAGCGGCATCACCTGCATCACTGACACCACCTCCAAATAACACTATCACCGTGGAAAATCCTCAGTCTGGGTTGGTAAACTCAGCAAGGGATGACACTCCTAACGAATCTCTCGAAGCGAGACCAGGTATGACTAATAACTCTGAATTACAAAATTTACTACTAACCTTGCAGAAACAGGTGAAGGAACAAAACGATCGAATTGAGCAAATTCCTGGAGTACCACCCATTATCAAAGGCATTGATGTTGGTAGATATTCTCAACAACCTTGGAAACCAAGCGCAGCACCCTTGCCTATACCCAAGAAGTTTAAAATGTCTGACGTTCCTAAGTATGACGGAACAACTGACCCACGCGACCACGTGACTGCTTTTACCACCGGAGTAAAGGGCAACGACTTAACAAAACAAGAGATTGAATCAGTCCTTGTCAAAAAATTCGGAGAAACGCTTACCAAAGGAGCCCTAACCTGGTATTCTCTTCTCCCTGAAAATTCTATTGATTCTTTTGCTGAGCTTGCAGATTCATTCATAAAAGCACACTCCGGTGCGCAAAAAGTCGAGAAAAGAATGGAGGACATATTTAAAATAAAACAAGGAGACACGGAACTACTCCGTGAATTTGTAAATAGGTTCCAATGAGTAAGAATGCAACTACCAAGGGTGCCTGATAATTGGGCAGTCATGGCATTTGCAAGTAATCTAAATGACAAAGCTCAGAAGCCACGAGGAGACTCAAAGAATGCTTGAGAGAATTCCCAACTACAACGTGGAACGATGTTTATAATAGGTACAGTACTAAACTTCGAATAGAAGAAGATACCATTGCTCGTTTGAAAGATGAAGATCATACCAGATCCAGACGTTTCGAATCAGACAGGAGATCAGGTAAAAATAGGTACTATCCTTACTTGGGACCATCGGGATGTGAAACTCATCCCAGGTTCGAAAACACCATGTCAGATTATAGACCAGCAAGCAGAGATGCGGGCTCGTCCTCATCTAGATTTAGAAAGGATTGAGATGAACGACCTAGAGGTAATGCACGAATTGGGGATCACACCTTTAATGTAAGAATCCCTGAACTTCTTTCAATATTAAGAAATATGGGTGATAAAGTTCGATGTCCCAAAGAAATGCGGTCAAACCCAACTAAAAGGAATCCAGATTCCTGGTGTGAATTCCATAATGATCATGGACATAAGACTGCAGATTGCAGGTTTTTACAAGGTGAAATAGAACAATTATTGAAACAGGGCTATTTAACATATTTGTTTAGTGATAAAGGTAAACAGGCATACATGAAGAACAGACAGGAGCCCTCGAAGCCTCCATCTCCAAAAAGAACCGTCAACGTGATACATGGAGGAGAGGAAGTAAATGGAATAGTTTGCAAATTAGCCTCGAAGGTCACAGTTACACACGGAAAGAGGGTTCGAGAAAATTCGGACGTAGATGATATAACCTTTGATGATGCAAATTTTGGTGGACTAATGCTCCCCCACAACGATGCTCTGGTAATATCCTTACTCATTCATGACACTAACATTAAAAGAGTGATGATTGATCCAGGTAGTTCAGTCAACATTATCTTGCTAAGAGTCGTGGAACAAATGCTCTTGGGAAATCAGGTGATCCCAAAGGCACGAGCCATATCAGGGTTTGACAACTCTACAATGATAACCAAAGGAGAAATCGAACTTAGCACTTATGCCGAGGGAGTAATTAAAAACACCAAATTCCAAGTTGTTGATACTGACATGGCTTATAACATAATCATGGGAAGGCCCTGGATCCACGACATGAAAGCAGTACCATCTACCTTGCATCAGGTAATAAAATTCCCTTCAGAATGGGGAATCAGACAGATTAGAGAAGATCAACAAATCTCTAGAAATATAAATTCTATGATGCATTATAACAAAAAAGTAGAGGCGGAAGAATCGGAAGATATGGAAATCTCCCAGGCAGATGTTACCGTCCAAACAGGTACGGAAAAAGCCATTGAACAAACAGGTACGAAAGAAGTAAGTGTTCAAACAGATACGGAAGAAGATATTCACGAAAAGGTGAATCAAGTCACCATGGAAGATAAACTGGACCACACTGATGTAGATTCCAGACCGGGCGTCATTCATGAACCGGAGGAAGAGGAGCACATCAAAACAACTACGGAAGAGCTCGAAGTTATTCCATTATTTGAACAAAAACCTGAACGGAAAGTGTATGTAGGTACGGGGCTGAGCCCCGGTTGAAGAGGTAAGTTAATTGATTATTTAAAGGCTAACGCAGATAGCTTTGCGTGGTCCCACTCAGATATGAAAGGTGTACCACCAGAAGTGATGACTCATAAACTAAATGAAGATCCATCCTTCATACCTGTTAAGAAGAAGAAAATAAAGCAAGGACCATTCAAGAACCAAGTGATTGACGAAGAGGTACAGAAACTCTTGAAAATTGGTTCGATTCGAGAGGTAATGTACCCTAACTGGCTAGCTAACACTGTGGTAGTACCCAAAAAGAATGGCAAATGGAGAGTATGCGTAGATTATACTGAATTAATAAAGCATGCCCCAAAGATTCATTCCCATTACCACATATAGATCAAATGATTGATGCCACCGCAGGTCATGAATTGTTAAGCTTTCTAGATGCATGTCCTGGTTATAATCAGATTAAAATGGATCCCTCAGACGAGGAAAAAACCTCTTTTATTACAAACAGGGGGACTTATTGTTATAAAGTCATGCCTTTTGGCTTAAAAAATGCTGGAGCCACCTATCAAAGGCTAGTGACCAAGATGTTCCCGGAACATCTGGGAAAAACAATGGAAGTTTACATCGATGACATGCTGGTAAAATCAACACGGGCGGAAGACCATTTCCAGCACCTCTCTATTACCTTTGACATTTTACGCAGGTATAATATGTATCTGAATCCAGAAAAATGCGTTTTTGGCGTAGAATCAGATAAATTCTTGGGTTTCCTGGTATCATACAGGGGAATAGAGGTTAATCCTGATCAAATTAAAGCTATAGAAGAAATACCTGATGTATTTATAAACAAAAAAGAAGTTCAAAGAGAAACGGGAAGAATTGCAGCCTTAGGAAGATTTATTTCCAAATCTTCCGAGAAAAGTTTTAAATTCTTTGCAGTTCTCAAAAAGCAAAATCGGTTCGAATGGATTGAAGAATGTCGATAGGCTCTCAAAGTCCTAAAGTCTTATCTATCAAAACCTCTGTTGTTGCCAAAGCCAAAGGAGGGGGATAGGCTATATGTCTACCTTGCAGTCTCGGAAATTGTTGTAAGTGCAGTATTGGTAAGGGAGGATAAAGGTAGACAATCTCCTATTTATTATGTAAGCAAGACATTACTAGATGCTGAAACTAGATATCCACATCTAGAAAAGTTAGCCTTAGCTCTAATCATGGCATCTAGAAAATTAAGGCCATACTTTCAATGTCATCTAATCACAGTTGTGACCTCGTATCCATTAAGAAACATACTGCATACACAAGAACTATCAGGAAAATTAGCCAACTGGGCCATTGAATTAAGTGAGCATGAAATAATATATCATCCTAAGACTGCAATCAAGTCTCAGATCTTAGCTGATTTTGTCGTTGACTTTAGTAATAGCATTGTCCCTGAAGTGAAAAAAGAGTTACAACTCTTTAACGGTGCTAATCCGGGTCTATGGACCCTATTTACCGATGGTTCTTCCAATATAAAAGGTGTCGGCTTAGGCATAGTCTTAATATCACCCACTGGTGAAAAGACACGACAGGCTATCAAATGTTATCCTATAAATAACAATGAAGCATAGTACGAAGCTTTTATTGTAGAACTAGAACTCGCACGAGAACTTTCAATCGAGCAAATCGTAATCAAAAGAGACTCCCAACTGGTAGTAAATCAAATGCAGGGGACTTACATCGCTCGAGAGACTCAGATGCAACAATATCTGGAAAAGGCACGAGAACTCGTGAGACAATTCAAAACATGAAAGGTAATATAAATACCTAGAGAGGAAAATGTAGAAGCAGATGCATTAGCTAACCTCGCAGCAGTCACGAAAGTAACAAACAAAGACAATGCAATTGTCGTTCATCTATTCCATTCAGCGATCGACCAGGACAGAAATGAGGTAACTTTCAACAATTTAACCAGGGATTAGAGAAACGAAATCTTAAATTTTTTGCAGAATGGCACCGTACCTGAAGACAAGAAAACAGCTCAAGCACTTCGCCGCAAAGTTGCACGGTACTGCCTCATTCGCCACTCATTATATCGCAAGATGTTCGGAGGGCCCCTAGAAAAATGCCTTGGACCTAACCAAATGGAGTTTGTGATGAAAGAATTCCACGAAAGACACTGTGGAAATCACTCAGGGGCGAGATCCTTGGTAAAAACCCTAATCAGAGCTGGATACTATTGGCCTAAGATGGAAGAATAGGTCGAGAACTTTGTATCCAAATGCGACAGATGCCAAAGGTTTGCCAATAACATGCATCGACCAGTGGAATTATTGCATCCAATAATATCCTTATGGCCTTTCATGAAATGGGGTATGAACATAGTGGGACCTCTTCCCACAGCTAAAGGACAGGTACGGTTTTTACTCGTGCTAAACGACTATTTTATAAAATGGGTAGAGGAAGAAGCATTCAAACAGCTTCGAGAAAAGGAAGTTAAAAGATTCTTATGGCGAAACATAATATGCCGCTTTGGGATACCAAAGGAGATCGTGTGTGATAATGGCCCACAATTCATAGGCTCGCAAATCACAGAATTCTTCGAAAGCTGGCAAATCAAACGGATCACTTCAACGCCATACCACCCCGTGGCTAATGGTCAAGCTGAGTCAACGAATAAAGTCATCATCAACAATCTAAAGAAGCGACTAGATAAAGCCAAAGGAAATTGGCCTGATGAGTTACCAGCGGTACTATGGGCATACAGAACAACTTCAAAAACAGCCACGGGAGAAACTCCGTTCGCACTTGTCTATGGCTCAGAAGCCTTAATACCTGTGGAGATTGGCGAACCAAGCATAAGGTTTACAACAGCCATGGAGGAAGCAAACGACGACGAATTGAGGACCAATCTGGACCTGCTCGAACCACGGAGAGAAGCAGCACTGATACGGATGGCAGCTCAAAAACAAATCATAGAGCGTTATTACAACCGTAAAGCTCATCTCAGGTACTTCAAGATTGGGGACTTCGTCCTCAAAAAAGTCTTTCAATCAACGAAAGAAGCAGGTGCAGGAAACCTAAGTCGAAACTAGGAAAGGACCCTACAATATTCGAGGCATAGTAAGGGCGCCTACGAGCTGAAAGCTATGGACGGCATAATCCTACCAACAAGTTGGAATGCCATCCACTTGAAGAAGTACTACTTCTAAGGAAAATAACTACCCCCGGTCAGGTATCACACGTTCGATTTTATTTTGAACATTTGAAATTTTACTAACCTTTTTAGATGATAGGCATAAAGCTAACCCATCACCAGATGATGATATTAGACCTGCAAAGACGCGAGGAAGTAACTGAATTCCCGGTCTAGGGTTATACTTTCTGATGGACGTTTTAAAGGGTTAAGCAGTCATCATCTAAAAATTATATACCTTCGAGTCCCATATGTTTTTCCTTTTCAAGAAAAGGACCACAAGGAAGGAATAGTCAAGTGCTCGAGATTTCATTCTTCAAAGCTCAAACACTTGGGGGACTATACAGTATGGAACGCAAAGACGAAGCCAAAAGACTATCAAAAAGTCAAAACTCGAGCCTGAAGATCCATCTACCCAACAAGTCAAGTGATACGAGCAAAATCGAAAGATCCAAAGACTCAAACACAAATCTTAATCCAAAAAACCTTCGAACATGTTCAGGTTAAAAGGCAAAATGTTAGCTACGAGGAAGAAATGCATCTTTGTACTTATTCAAAAGAAAGATTGTTGTAACCACAAAAAGTTATGGATAAAAGATCATCATCATTGTACTCATTCAAAACTGTTGTAACTAAAAACAGTTACGAAATCTTTGTACTCATATAGAAAATTGTTATCAAATAAAACAGTTGCGGATGTAAGAGCATTTCCCTCATGCTTATTGAAAACTGTTGTCAACAAAAGCAGTTACGGGTGAAAACCCCAACTTGAATAAAAACTGTTACGAACGAAAAACAGTTGCTCTCTTGTATTAACTCGAAAAAACTGTTATATACGAAAAACAGTTATGAAATAAAAGTGTATATCAAATCTGTTAAAAGAAAATAGTTGCAACATGAGTTTTAGACAACAATCAAACACATGTAAAATGTTGTGAAAGTTCAAACAAAAAACTTTCCTCATAAACATTCTTAAATATGTGAAAAAATCCTATTATTCTATTGCATTATTACACCTTTATGAAGTTGAGACGTCTTCTTCATTAAGTGTCGATCAAAAAGGGCCCTCTTTCATAGATTATGCCTACTACAAAAAGGCACACATTTTATATGACACCGTGCCTATTACGAAAAGGTGCGAGTAATCTAAAGCATTCTATATGCAAAACTCAAAGGTAAAACTAAAACCTCAAAAAATAAAGCATGCAAAAGACTTAAAGAGTAGAACATAAACTCAATAACAAAAGTCACATTTTGCATTGATATGTTAAAACGGCTAAGTAGAAACTAAGTATTAAACTTATACTTAGCTGTATATATTGTATGTACATTAAGGTTCCCCTAAGTTGTCAGTTGGGGACTTTAAAAGATCTAAACTTACCCCTAATGGAGTTGGGGGTAACCACCAATCAAATAAAAAAAAAGGGGGAGAACCAACATCTTAATTGTCTTTAGAAGGGGGATCAACTTCTTCACCGGCAGAGGAAGCAGGAGCAGCTGGAGACGAGGGGACTTGAGCAGTAGGAGCCTGACCTTCAGGTGAAGAGATATTCTGACCTTGTTGAGCCTTCTCCATGGCTTCTTTGATTTTAGCTATTTCAGCATTAAGGTCGAAACCCCCTTGACTCATTTTCGTCAATGTGTCAGAGAATTCATGTATGCCCAACTAACATCGACAACTGCCGCCTCTTCAAGAGTTTGGTAATCATTCTCCCATATCATGATCTCAGCTCTCAACCCGTTCCTCCCAACCTCAACAGTATCTTTTGCGGCCCTTTAAGGTGCAACAGACCTCTCCGGGAATTGAATTTTGTCCAAGGCATTGCGAAGATCCTCCTGGGTCTGAGTCATAGACTGCACAACCTCGCCTGAGTACTCTTCTTACTGTTCTAGTAAAGCTTTTAAACTCCTACTTCTTCTAAGGCACGGGACAACTGTTCAGCAAATGAAGACAAGGATGCTCTTGTCTTTGTCCACCTGGTTGAAAGAAGCCTTCTCCACCGCCAACTCCAATGTCGTGACTCTCATATGTCGTTCGAAGGTGCGTTTTTCTTCTTCTAAGGCTTCCATGTCGATCCTTAGACTATCATATTGCCCATTCCAGTTGCCCGTTTCAGCCTGTCACTCTTTTATTTCCTGCTCCGCATTAGAAACCCTCTTCATGAGCATCAAGCCTATAAGGTTTATCTACAAAAAGGAAATCAATTAGATACGACAATTACATGTACAAGAGTGAAATGCAAAAGAATACACTTTACCTTCAAAGATGTGTGCACGACCTCATTAGCCCAGGTAAGCGAATTATGGCTATCCAGTTTGGACCTCTCTGTTGGGCATATCAAGGGCTTCAGCCACACCTCAGGCTGGCCAGATTTCTTAAAAAGACTCCCACCAGCTGGAACCTCTATTAGAACCTGCCGCATCTCCCTGCTGGAAGACCCTAATTCTCTAATAGAAGGCACGGAAGCAGGCAGAGATGGCCACGGACACGGAAGTCAGGAGAGCTAGAGAAGCTACGGGCAAAGTAGTAACATGAGCAGTAATAGCCAAGGGAGCGGAGGAAATAATAGGAGCAGATGAAGGAACTTCTCTAAAATAAGGAGGAAAAACAGCTAAGGGAACTTCATTAACAGCGGGGCCAAAGCCTTCACGGAACAAATGATCCACAGAATCATACACAGGAGAGAGAGAAGCATCCTCGGAGGAAGAAGGTATGCCTCCAGGTACGGAAAGCACAGCCACGGGTGTAGACTCATCGTCTGAAATCACCCTCCTTCTATATGACCTGTGCACCAAGGACTCCTCCTCCTCATCTTCTTCTTCTTCTAAGGTCCTAGACCCACCAACCTTCCTCTTCGAAGAAGAAGAACCCACAATAATTTCCCGGGCCTGAGCCAGGGAAATTTTGGAAACAGACGCAGCAGACACTCCACGGATAGGAAACCCTATCAAAAATAAAGGGTTAAAATGAGAAAGAGATTCGAGCAAAAAAAGAAACGAAAAAAAAATCTTCACTTACCGTGAGTTTTCACTTTCCAATCTTACTTCCCGGAGAAGTACTTCCAAGACCTTTCTTCCAACGGAGCAATCGACAACAACTTTTCTACCCAACCACAGATACCGGAGACATTCTCAATAGTACCTATGATTGCTGAAAGAAGAAGAAATAGCTACGGTGTTAATAAAATACTTAAAGCAAAAAAGGAAAAATAATAAATGTGAGATAAAATGTACTCACGTGCACGATTCCACTTCTCAGGGAAGGGAAGATTTTCTTCACCCACTAAACCAGCAGTGGTCGCAGAAACGTACCGAAGGTACCAACCTCTATCCTTATCATCTTCAGGGGTTACCAACACTCTTTTACTCCTGGCAGCCAGAGTAAAAATCCCTTGACGAAATAAGGCAGGAGAATAAAGATGAATGAGATGATTAAAGGTGAAAGGAACCGAGGCTAAAGTAGCTAAACATCTGAGACACGCAACAACCCGCCACACAAGAGGACCAACTTGTCCTAAACAGATTTTGAGGAAATGAAAGAATTCAATGATGACTGGATCAATAGGAGGTTTAAACCCTAAAGTAAAAGGGTAGATATAAATGTAATAATACCCCGTCTTGTAAGACGTTATTATTTGGTTCTCATTCGGAATGATGATAGAAAAATCAGACTTCCAAGAACACTCCATGCGGACAAGGGGAACTAAACCTTCGGTAATAAGGGTATGGTACCTATCAGCACTATCAAGGGATAACGACTGATCAACAAGGACCTGACTATCCCTAGAGAAGGTAAACTCAGCAGGAAAGATTTCATCCACTCGTGGTTCGCGTAAGGGTTCATGATATTCTCTACCCCTAGACGAAGATCTGGAAGCCCTAGCTTTTGGAGAAACTAAAGACCTAGCAGAAGGAGGGGAAGAAATCTGGGAAGAAGAAGAGCCTCTTAAAGGAGTAGAGCCTAAACTCCTCATCCTACCACCTCTCCGGCTCAGCGTCGGAGCAGAAGAAGGGGTCAAATCATCCACATTTATCACTCCTTTAGGTTGGTTCGATGAAGACATATTTACGAAGACAAAGGAAAACTCTTTACAAATAAAGAAGACAAGTTAGAAGTTTTTCATGGAAGTAAAGAAAAGAAAATAAAAGGGGTATTTATAGTTGAAGACAACCGTCAACATGAGAAAAACAATGATGAGAAAGTCATGATTGAAGGTGTCACTTCGTGACTGATGCAGCCGCAAAAAGCCCTAAAAGGCGTCGAGTAACTGCTGAACCAATCAAGTGGGAACACGTGGCTTGAGCATTAAATAGAAGTAACAAGTGATGCCTCTGTTCGAAAAAGGATACAATGTTTCGAGATGAAGCGGCGGCAAAATATTCCCGCCATAAATGCGTATCCACTTATCAAATATTAATCGATAAATAAATGGTAAGTGGAGGGAGTATCTGTATTGGTTAAAAAGATTTTCACACGTATGATAATTCCCGATGACTCAGCCGTCTACGTGGATCAAGGAAAACATGTCATCTAGACATGATTTAATAAAGAGGTGCGAAGCAAAGAGGCACGACTCAATAAACCTACGGGGAAATCAGCTACGAGAAACTCACCTGATTGAGACAAAAAAGAGACACCGTCAGAATGAATCCAGACAGAGTTACGGGCAGATTCAGAGATCCTTAATTAATGACTCACACGTTACACAACCTTCACGCAACAGTTACGGTTATTCTTTGTAACGTCCCATTAATGTAATAATTAGTTATTAATGAGTGATCGTTGTAAGAGGTAGGAGTTATATTAAGAAATTCCCTATATAAGGGAAGAAAATATAACTTCTAAAGGCGTCTGAACTACGAATACAATACATTTTACTTTTCTGTGCATCATATTATTGTCTATTTACTTACTCCTTTTTATTTATTATTATTTTCTGGATTATCAGAAACCCGTGTTCATCCTAAAAATAGCTTTGGTCAAAGGATCTAATTCTTTGGTTAAACACCCACCTTATACATATGTCGAAACACGTCCAACTGAGCTTTAGCATGAACCTAATTCTCGTATAAGTCCCGGCGAATCTTTGGGAAATTTGAAGTGCGAGAGGAAGACTGTTGTGCAAGCAGTTGAGCCTTTTCAGCTTCTAAGGCGGCCACCCGGTCTTGGAGAAGGAAGTTGTCATTTTCCAAATCTCCAATCCTCTCCTCCAATCTATATTCGTTTTCCTTCACCGTAGATTGGTCAATCTCCCGTTCGGCCCGGAGAGTCCTATTTGCCAACCCTAACATCACCGATTTTCTTCGAACCACCAAATGGAAAGACTCCCCCTTCTCAAGATCGCTCTGATTCTCGGCGACTTCGGCATGAAGGACCTCCATTTGTAGGCGAAACTCTTTCAATTACATGCGCAACTCAATCACTTGCATCTGGAGGTCACCACATTGGACCTCTACAGCTATGCTGACTTCGAGCTCTTCCTCCTTAACTCTCAATGTCCCCTCAAGGAAACTACAATTCTCGATGACTCTCACTAGCTCGTCATCTTTCTCCTTCAATTCATCATGAATGTCATGCAAATTACCGCCCTCACCAAACCGTCTACGAAATTCCTGGTATTCTACAAGGTACTCAAAATATTTGCGTTGCAACCTCATAAATATTGCCTTACGCTTCTCCTCACTTCTAGCGCTTTCAATCTCCAAGATCATGGTCTATAGTTATACAAAGAAAGAAAAATAAGGAAAGCGAAAATGAGAACACCCCCGCTAAAAAAGGCAAAGCACTAAACAAAAAAAAATAACATAATAGACAGAAAAAATTAAGCTCTAAAATACTCACCTTGAGAGCAAGGCCGACTATGTTCCTTGACAAGGTAACATCGTCCAGTTCTTTGATGGTTTTGCCCTCCGCGTCGGAGCAAAAAGGCCGAGTGAAGGAACTACATTCTTTGTATTCTTCAATAGATCACGATCCATGGGGATCACAATGGTCCGCGTAGAACCCTCCAACCTCACCTCGAGTTGGGTAAACCCTTCCTCCATCATCCTCAGTTCTGCAACATCAATATCTGAACTCGTCTCATTACCATCTTTGGCTATGTCTTTGCCTGTCCCATCAGCCGGCGAAGAAGTAAATGGCCCCTCTTGTCGCGAAGTGTCAGAAGCCTTAGTGGTCGGCCCTTCAGCAGTGGATACTTCCTTTGGCAATGGAGACTTCCACTGCCGAAGTCTCCACAGGCAGGACCGAGGAGTAACCATAATCATCCACGGTCTTAGAAGGGAAAGGAGCCGAAGAGGCGGGAACTTTCTTCTTACAAAATGCAGGTGCGGGAGCTCTCGACCTCCTCAAGGACCTATTAGCTAAAATTAAGGGAAGCACAAAGTGATAAGAGAGTTAGCAAAAACGACCACAAAAGAGAAATTACCAACAAGACAAAGACAAGAGTAACTTACCAATCGAGGGGGGAGTCCGCCCAAACCTCTTGAAGAAGCCCGGCCACTCACGAATTCCCACGATATGAGAGAGGAGCTGACCAACCCAACCAAAAATGTCATCGACCAAAGGAGGAGCGAGGTCCTGGTTGCATAAAAAGGGATGAGGGTTAGAATCCACAACTAAGAAAAATGAACCAAGTATCTATGTACGAGAGAGTAAGGCGCTTACGAGTGTGATTCCAAGCTTCAAAGAATCCGTCGAAGTTGACTACCACGTCCTCAGTTCTGACGAAGAAAATGTTGAGCCAAACCTGGCGGTTAGCTGTGATAACCCAAAAGGTCATCCCGTGTATTTTTAGCTAAATCTATGTTCCAAGGCCATGAAAGCCTCCTTTTATCTCACCTTGATGTGCATGCGTAGCCGGGGCGCGTAGCCGGGAAGCCGTTATGTGAAAAATTGATAAAATGATGATTTTATAATAAGTATTTGAATAAAGTTGACTTTGGTCTAAAATTTTTGTAAATGGACCCTTACCCGTGATTTGATGGTCCCGGAGGGTCTGTAGGAAAATATGGGACTTGGGCATATTCCCGGAATCGAATTCCGAGGTCCCAAATCCAAGGAATGAAATTTTGAAGAAAATTATTTTCTGAAAATATAAAGGTTTTTGAAAAATGAGATTTGATGTGAAACCTGTGATACCGAGCCCGTATTATGGTTCCGGAGCCCGGAACAGGTACAATATGTCTTATATGTATTATCTGTGAAATTTGGTAGGAAACGGACTTAGTTTGACGTGATCCAGATCAAAAATGGAAAATTTAGAAGTTTTGGAAGTTTAAAATAATTTCATTGATTTTGAGGTTTAATTTGATGTTTATGATGTATTTTGGTGTTTTGATTACTTGAATAAGTCTGTAGGACGTTTTGAGGTTGTGTGTATATTTGGTTTTGAGCCTCGAGGGCTCGGGTGAGTTTCGGGTAGGTGTCGGAGTGCAAAAGTGGTGAAAAATTTGATGTCTAATGCTGTCATCTGGTATCTGACCTTTTATGTTATACGAACGCACAGGAATAAGTGTGAACGCACAGCACTGTCATGGGAGGGGGTGGGGTTGTTCTGGGTTAACGCACCCTATCAGGTGTGAATGCCGAGCACTAGAAGGGTACTCTACGCGAATGCACGAGAAGAGGTACGAACGCATAGGCTTAGGGGGAGACTTGGGGGTTAGGTATCAATTACCATGTGCGAATGCGGGCCCTCAACTGCAAACGCAGGGCCTGGTTATCTAAACCTCCACGAACGCGTCCTGGAGCCCGCGAATGCGGAGAGTATTTTCGTCCAGTGATTTTAAATGCCCAAAAACATAACCCATTACGGGAATTAGCCATTTTTCTCAACCCTCTTCTTCTCCAAACCCCATAGGCGATTTCTGAAGAGTTTTTCCACCATAACCTCTTAGGTAAGTGATTCTAACATTGTTTTCTTCCATTTTTCATCAACATCTATTAGATTCTAGGCCTAAAAATATGAAATCAAAGGTAGAAATTGGGATTTTGCGTAGAGTTAGGGCTTTTTGAATATTTGGGAATTTGACCTCGTTTTGGGGTCGGATTCCAAAATAGATTGTATATTAGGGCTCGTGGGAAAATGGGTGATCGGGTTTTGGTCCGAACCTCGTGTTTGGACCAAGCGGGCCCGGGGTCAATTTTTGGAATTTTGGGAAGAATGTTGAGAATTCTATAATTAAGCATTGGAATTGAATTGTTTAGCATTTATTGATGTTATTGA
Source organism: Nicotiana knightiana (assembly GCA_005239525.1). Classification (NCBI taxonomy): domain Eukaryota; kingdom Viridiplantae; phylum Streptophyta; class Magnoliopsida; order Solanales; family Solanaceae; genus Nicotiana; species Nicotiana knightiana. Next base: position 34,157 of record ML432625.1, read on the forward strand.
GTCGATTATGTCAAGATACGATTGATTTGGAGTCGGGTTCGAAAACAAAAGCGGTGCTTGAGCTTGATTTTAATCTTCGGAGTCGAGGTAAGTGTTTGGCCTAACCTTAGCTTGATGGAGTAGGTATTAAGTCCTAATTGCTATGTGTTTATTCCATGTTCAATGTATAGGTGAGGTGCTGAGTACCTATATGTTGTTGTCAAGCATGACCATGAGTCGGATATTTGCAATTATATGATATTTATTGGCGTTTATTGTGTTTATGGGTTTAATATCAATTTTATAGCTATTCATTTGGTGGAAATTCTTAGTTATGGGTATTGTTGAGTAGTTGATCGGTTGAGGACTTTATGTTGGATTACACACTTATGTAGGATTGGTTATAGTTGTGTCCCTTACCGGGACGGTATTATTCTTGTTGATTATTCCGTGCATTTAAAGTTTCTTATTGTTGATTTTCATTCCAACTGTTGTTTTTATGTTGTTATGCACAAGGGGACATTCCGCGCCATATTTTATGTTGTTACGCATAAGGGGACATTTCGTGCCATGTTTATTTTGTTTATGCACGAGGGATCATTCTGTGTCGTGCTTATGATTATTATGCACGAGGGGACATTTTGTGTCGTGTTGATGATATATATATATATATATATATATATATATATATATATATATATATATATATATATATATATATATATGCACAAGGAGACACTTTGTGCCGTGATTGTGATATTTTATGCACGAGGGGATATTTCGTGCCCATGTTTATGTTTTTTATACACTAGGGGACTTTCCGTGCCATATTTTATATTGTTATGCACGAGGGGACATTCCGTGCCGTTTATACTAAAAATATGCACGAGGGGACATGTCTTGTCGTTTCTTTTCACTTATTTATTTCGTGTAATTAATTCCTGTTATTATTTGGATATTTAGACTGTTGCTTCATTCCATCATTTCAGTAATTGCTATCCCTTTTCCCCAGCATGTTTTCCCCATTATTGTACTTACTGTTTATTTCTTGTGGTTATTTCCTCTTATATTTTATTTAAACTGCACAGGTGATATTGTTTATCGTGTCCTAGCCTCGTTACCACTTCGCCGAGGTTAGGCTCGGTACTTACTCAGTACATGGGGTCGGTTGTACTGATGCTACACCTGCACTTCTTTATGTTGTGCAGATCCTGGTACCGGACCCAGTGGACACTGATCGAGGAGGCTTCCTTCAATCCACCAGGCAACACTGAGGTAGTCCTGCAGGCGTTCGCAGGCCTTGGCGTCACCTCCTATCTTACTTGTTTTTTTGTCTTTTCGTATTTCCGAGACAGTAGAACTTTGTTTATTCAGACCTTTATTTGTCATAAATCATAGACAGTCCGTGAAGTTGTGGTACCCAATTCTGGGGGGTTGTTATTAAGGATTTTTTTTGTAATATTGTTTAATTAAGCTGTTAGACTTCACCTTTTTCGCATTTCTTATTTCTATTTGTTCTTGTATATCATTTTTTAAATACTAAATAACAAAGGAATAAATTAGAATAACCAGTAACGTTGGCTTGTCTAGCGGGTTCAACGTTAGATGCCATCACGGTCCCGACGGTGGAATTTCGAGTCGTGACAAGTTGGTATCAGAGCCCTAGGTTTCTTAGGTCTCACAATTCACGGTCAAACTTGGTAGAGTCTGAGGGATCGGTACGGAGACGTCTGTAATTATCCCTAGAGGCTGCAAAGTTAGGAAATAACTTCACATCTTTTCTTCTCTGTTGTGCGATTTGAGTTCTAAATGCTAATTGAGTTTCTATTTTATTCTCTCGCAGATGGCGAGAACGCGTGCTTCCTCCTCTACCGATCATCAGCCCGATCCTCCCGTTGCAGCTCCTACTACAGGTCGAGGCCGTGCTAGAGGTCGAGGTAGAGCCAGGGCTCAGCCCAGAGCAGCAGCCCTAGTAGAGGATCCTAAGGTGGAGGTTGCTGAGGAGATTCCCACCCGGGCAGTTCCAGTCGGACCAGCTCAGGTCCCAGAGGGGTTCATTGCCAAGCCCGGTTCTTCAGGACGCTCTGGTCCGCTTAGTGGGCCTTATGGAGAGCGTGGCTTAGGCCGGTCTCCTTCCTACTGCACCATCCATCTCTCAGGCTGGGGGAGGGACCAAGACTCCTACAACCCGCACGCTAGAGCAGCTAGCTCCTCAGTTCCAGACTCCAGCACCTCAGACAGTTGGAGTAGCTCAGCCAGGGATTGTGGCACCGACAGTTGAGGGAGCATCTATGTATGCCGATGCTTTGTGGAGATTGGATCGATTCACCAAGATATTTCCTACTACATTTACTGGTGCACCATCAGAGGATCCCCAGGATTACTTGAACAGTTGCTATGAGGTTCTTCGGAACATGAGGATTGTGGATACCAATGGGGTCGATTTTGCTACATTCCGTATTTCTGGTACCGCCAAGACTTGGTGGAGGGATTTTTGCTTGACCAGGCCAGTTGGATCTTCGGTGTTGTCTTGGGCTTAGTTCTGCGAGTCGTTCTTGGAGAAGTTTCTACCAGTTACCCAAAGAGAGGATCTTCGGAGTCAGTTTGAGCGCCTCCAGCAGGACTCTATGACAGTTACCCAGTATGAGACCCGGTTTATCACTTTGGCCCGACATGCTATCATGATACTCCCCATATATCGGGAGAGGGTGAGGAGGTTTATTGAGGGGCTATCTCAGCCTATTAGACTCCAGATGGCCAAAGAGAAATGTACTGATATTTCATTCCAGGAGGCGGCCAATGTGGCCAGGCGTATTGAGATGGTCTTATCACAGGGCAGTGGTCAGGGGTCTGAGAAGAGACCTCGTCATTTTGGTCGATTCAGTGGTGCCTCATCTGGAGTCAGAGATTTCTTTGGCAGAGGTCATCCTCTTAGACCATTCCAATCGGCACTTCAAGTATCCCGCAGTGCATCATCAGCTCCTATCAGTGCACCGCCACTTCAGAGCTTCCAGGGTGGTTATTCTGGTCGACAGCGACAGTTTCAGGGCCAGCATTTGCAGTAGCAGAGATCTTGCTACACTTGCGGTGGTATGGGGCACATTTCTATGTTTTGCCCCCGAGGTTCTGGTGGTTCTCAGTATCAGGGTTCCCGTGCTATAATTCCCGCACCAGGTGCACCCCCGCCCCATCAGCCAGCTAGGGGTGGAGGTCGAGGTGCCAGAGATGGAGGTCAGTCCGTCAGAGGTGGAGGGCAGGCTATGAGAGGTAGAGGTCAGCCCGCAGTGGGTAGACCCAGAGATGTTCAGGTTGGAGGGGCTCCACCCCGATGCTATGCTATTCCTGCCAGGCCTGAGGCTGAGGCCTCTGATGCAGTCATTACAGGTATGGTTTAAGTTTGCAGCAAAGATGCTTCGATTTTATTTGATCTGGGTTCTACATTATCCTATGTGTCTTCATATTTTGCCCCTTATCTAATTATGCCCCGTGATTCCTTGAGTACTTCTGTATATGTGTCTACACCGGTGGGCGAGTCTACCATTCATGTGTAGTGGTTATTGGTGGTCTGGAGACTCAGGTAGATCTCTTGCTTCTTGATATGGTCGACTTCGATGTTATTTTGGGGATGGATTGGCTATCTCCCTACCATGCTATTCTGGACTGTCATGCCAAGACAGTGACCTTGACCTTGCCAGGAGTACCTCGTTTGGAGTGGAGAGGGACTCCTAGTCATTCTTCCGGTAGAGTTATTTCATATATGAAGGCTCGGCGCATGGTCGAGAAGGGTTGTTTGGCATATTTGGCCTATGTTCATGATTTTAGTGCTGAGGTTCCTTCTATGGAGTCTGTGCCCGTGGTTAGTGAGTTTTCAGAGGTATTCCCTATTGACCTGTCGGGTATGCCACCCGAAAGGGATATTGACTTTTGTATTGAGGTGGCTCCGGGCACTCATCCCATTTCTACCCTGCCGTATCGTATGGCCCCGCCAGAGTTGAAGGATCAGTTGCAGGATTTGTTGGATAAAGGCTTCATCAGGCCTAGTGTTTCTCCTTGGGGTGCCCCAGTGTTGTTTGTCAATAAGAACGATGGCTCGATGAGGATGTGTATTGACTACCGGCAGTTGAACAAGGTTACTATTAAGAATAAGTATCCTTTGCCGAGGATTGATGATTTATTTGACCAGCTTCAGGGTGCTACAGTGTTTTCCAAGATTTACTTGAGATCTGGTTGCCATCAGCTGAGGATTAGGGCGTCTGATGTCCCTAAGACAACCTTTCTCACTCGGTATGGGCATTATGCGTTCTTGGTGATGTCATTTGGGTTGACAAATGCCCCCGCTGCTTTTATGGAGTTGATGAACCGAGTTTTCAGGCCCTATTTGGACTCATTCGTGATTGTTTTCATTGATGATATTTTGATCTACTCCCGTAGCTGAGAGGATCATGAGCAGCACTTTCGAGTCGTCCTCCAAACTCTGAAGGATAGTCAGTTGTATGACAAATTTTCCAAGTATGAGTTCTGGTTGAGTTCAGTTGCATTTCTAGGCCATGTGCTATCATCAGAGGGTATTCAGGTGGATCCCAAGAAGATTTCAGCAGTCAGAGATTGGCCTAGGCGCACTTCAGCTACAGAGATTCGGAGTTTCTTGGGCTTAGCAAGTTATTATCACCGGTTTATGGAGGGCTTTTCATCTATTTCAGCCCCGTTGACCAAGTTGACTCATAAGGGTGACCCGTTCAGGTGGTCAGATGAGTGTGAGGCGAGCTTTCAGAAGCTCAAGACAGCCTTGACCACGGCACTGGTGTTAGTTTTTCCCACGGGTTCATGGCCTTATACTGTGTATTGTGATGCTTCACGGTTGGGACTTGGTGTAGTGTTGATGCAGGATAGCAAGGTTATAGCCTATGTTTCTCGTCAGTTGAAGGTTCATGAGAAGAACTATCCAGTTCACGATTTGGAGTTAGCAGTTATTGTTCATGCGTTGAAGATCTGGAGGCATTATCTATATGGTGTGTCCTGTGAGGTGTTCACAGATCATAAGAGTTTGCAGTATCTGTTCAAGCAGAAAGAGTTGAATATGAGGCAGAGGAGATGGTTAGAGTTGTTGAAGGATTATGACATTACCATCTTATATCATCTAGGGAAGGCCAACGTGGCGGCCGATGCTTTGAGCCTGAAGTCAGCCAGCATAGGTAGTCTTGCTCATATATCAGTCGGAGAGCGACCGCTTGCTTTGGATGTTCAGGCTTTGGCCAATGGTTCATGAGATTGGAGGTTTCTGAGACTGGCAGTGTTTTGGCCCATACTATGGCCCGTTCATCATTGTATGATCGTATCCGGGCCAGGCGGTATGATGATCGTCATTTATGTGTTCTTAGAGATACGGTCTGGTACGGAGGTGCCAAGCAGGTCACAGTTGATGATGAGGGAGTTTTGAGGATGCAGGGCCTTCTTTGTGTACCTGATGTTGATGGCATTCGGGAGTTGATATTGCAGGAGGCCCATAGTTCCCGGTATTCCATTCATCCGGGTGCCGCAAAGATGTACCAGGACTTGCGGCAGCCTTATTGGTGGCGGAGGATGAAGAAGGATATTGTAGCATATGCAGCTCGGTGCTTGAACTGTCAGCAGGTTAAGTACGAGCACCAGAGACCCGGTTGTTTGATGCAGTAGATTGAGCTTCCCGAGTGGAAGTGGGAGCATATTACCATAGATTTCGTAGTTGGACTCCCACAGACTCAGAGGATGTTTGATGCGGTGTGGGTCATTATGGATAGGATGACCAAGTCAGCACACTTCATTCCTGTATCAGTCTCATATTCGTCGGAGAAGTTGGCAAAAATCTACATGAGGGAGATTGTTCGATTTCATGGTGTGCCCATGTCCATTATTTCCAACCGAGGTACTCAGTTTACATCCCATTTCTGAAGGGTATTTCAGCGTGAGTTGGGCACACGGGTTGATTTGAGCACAGCCTTTCATCCTCAGACGGACGGACAGCCTGAGCGGACTATTCAGATTTTGGAGGATATGTTGCGAGCATGCGTCATTGACTTTGGAGGTTCATGGGACCAGTTTTTGCCTTTAGCTGATTTTGCCTATAACAACAGTTACTAGTCGAGCATTCAGATGGTTCCTTATGAGGCGTTGTATGGTAGGCGGTTTCGGTCACCAGTTAGGTGGTTCGAGCCGGGAGAGGCTAGATTGTTGAGTTCAGAGTTAGTCCAGTATGCCTTGGATAAAGTGAAGATTATTCAGGATAGACTTCGTACAGCCCAGTCCAAGCAGAAGAGTTATGCGGATCGCAGAGTTCGTGATTTGGCATTTATGATTGGAGACCGGGTATTTCTTCGAGTGACGCCCATGAAGGGCGTGATGAGGTTCGGGAAGAAGCGCAAGTTGAGCCCTAGGTACATTGGTCCATTTGAGATTCTGGATAAGGTAGGAGAGGTGGCCTACAGACTTGCTTTGCCACCTAGTTTATTAGTCGTTCATCCGGTGTTTCACTTATCTATGCTTCGGAGGTACATTGCCGATCCATCTCATATGCTTGACTTTAGCAGTGTCAAGTTGGAAAAGGATTTGACTTATGAGGAGGAGCCGGCAGCCATATTAGCTCGGCAGGTTCGTCAGTTGAGATTGAAGAGTTATCCTTTGGTTCGTGTTCAGTGGAGAGGTCAGCCTGTCGAGGTAGCTACCTGGGAGTCCGAGTCCGATATGTGGAGCCGATATCCCCATCTTTTCCCTGATTTAGGTACCTTTCTATGTTTGTTCGAGGACGGACATTTGTTTTATAGGTGGAGATTGTGAGGACCCAAAAGGTCATCCCGTGTAATTTTAGCTAGCAGTGTTCCGAGGCCATGAAAGCCTCATTTTATCTCACCTCGATGTGCGTGCGCATCCCGGGCGCGTAGCCGGGAAGCCGTTATGTGGAAAATTGATAAAATGATGATTTTATAATAAATATTTGAATAAAGTTAACTTTGGTCAACATTTTTAGTAAACGGACCCGGACCTGTGATTTGACGGTCCCGGAGGGTCCGTAGCGTATGCCCGGAATCGAATTCCGAGGTCCCAAGTCCAAGAAATGAAATTTTGAAGAAAATTGTTTTCTAAAAATATAAAGTTTTTGAAAAATGAGATTTGATGTGAAACTTGTGATACCGGGCCCGTATTATGGTTCCGGAGCCCGGAACAGGTTCAATTTGTCTTATATGTGTTATCTGTGAAATTTGGTGGGAAACGGACTTAGTTTGACGTGATTCAGATCATAAATGGAAAATTAAAAGTTTTGGAAGTTTAAAGGAATTTCATTGATTTTGAGGTTTAATTCGATGTTTATGATGTATTTTGGTGTTTTGATTACTTGAATAAGTCTGTAGGATATTTTTGAGGTTGTGTGTATATTTGGTTTTGAGCCCCGAGGGCTCGAGTGAGTTTCGGGTAAGTGTCGGAGTGCAAAAGTGGTGAAAATCCGATGTCTAATGTTGTCATCTGGTGTCTGACCTTTTATGCTATGCGAACGCACGGGTATAAATGCGAACGCACAGCACTGTCATGGGAGGGGCTGGGGTTTTTCTGTGCGAACGCGGATCACTAGAAGGGTACTCTACGCGAACGCACGAGAAGAGGTGTGAACGCATAGGCTTAGGGGGAGACCTGGGGGCTGGGTATCAATTACCCTGTGCGAACGCGGCCCCTCAACCGCGAACTCATGGGCCTGGTTATCTAAACCTCCGCGAACACGGAGAGTATTTTCGTCCAGTGATTTTAAATGCCCAAAAGTAGAATCCATTACGGGAATTAGCCATTTTTCTCAACCCTCTTCTTCTCCAAACCCCATAGGTGATTTTTGAAGAGTTCTTCCACCATAACCTCTTAGGTAAGTGATTCTAACATTGTTTTCTTCCATTTTTCATCAACATCTATTAGATTCTAGGCCTAAAAACATGAAATCAAAGGTAGAAATTGTGATTCGAACCTCGTGTTTGGACTAAGCAGGCCCGGGGTCGATTTTTCGAATTTTGGGAAGAATGTTGGAAATTCTATAATTAAGCATTGGAATTGAATTGTTTAGCATTTACTGATGTTATTGAGTCGATTATGTCTAGATACGATTGATTTGGATTCGGGTTCGAAAGGAAAAGAGATGCTTAAGGCTTGATTTTGATCTTCGGAGTCGAGGTAAGTGTTTGGCATAACCTTAGCTTGAGGGAGTAGGTATTGAGTCCTAATTGCTACGTGTTTATTCCATGTTCAATGTATAGGTGAGGTGACGAGTACCTATATGTTGTGATCAAGCATGACCGCGAGTCGGATATTTGCAATTATATGATATTTATTGGCTTTTACTGTGTTTATGGGTTTAATATCAATTTGATAGCTATTGATTTGGTGGAAATTCTTAGTTATGGGTATTGTTGAGTAGTTGATCGGTTGAGGGTTTTATGATGGATTACACACTTGTGTAGGATTGGTTATAGTTGTGTCCCTTACCGGGACGGTATTATTCTTGTTGATTATTCCGTGCATTTAAAGGTTTCTTATTGTTGATTTTTATGCCA
>ML432625.1:42804-65594 GCA_005239525.1 Nicotiana knightiana
GTTTCTTATTGTTGATTTTTATGCCAACTGTTGTTTTTACGTTGTTATGCACAAGGGGACATTCCGTTCCATATTTTATGTTGTTATGCACGAGGGGATATTTCGTGCCATATTTATGTTGTTTATGCATGAGGGGACATTCCGTGATGTGTTTATGATTATTATGCATGAGGGGACATTCTGTGCTGTGTTGATGATATATACATATATATATATATATATATATATATATATATATATANTAGGCGTTCGTAGGCCTTGGCGTCACCTCCTATCTTACTTCTTTTTCTATCTTTTCGTATTTCCGAGACAGTAGGGCTTTGTTTATTCAGACCTTTATTTGTAGTAAATCATAAACAGTCCGTGAAATTGTGATACCCAATTCTGGGAGTTGTTATTAAGGATTTTTTTTGTAATACTGTTTAATTAATCTGTTAGACTTCACCTTTTTCACATTTCTTATTTCTATTTGTTCTTGTATATCACTTTTTAAACGCTAAATAACAAAGGAATAAATTACAATAACCAGAACGTTGGCTTGTCAAGCGGGTTCAACGTTAGACGCCATCACGGTCCCGACGGTGGGATTTCGGGTCGTGACATTAGCCTTATCATCCATCTTCACCACCAGGCATTTGCCTCCTCGATGGTGGAGATTCAGCATCGTCCCCTTACAAAAGCTAGGGATGAACATATGCATCAGATGTCGAAGTGTGATCTCGACTTTCGCCAACTCAACGAAATTGGTGAGCATCCTTATGAGATTTTAAAGGTACGGCACGAGTTGAGTCGGGCAAACACTGTAGAAGTGACAGAATTCCTCTGCCGGCAAGAGGAGAGGAAAAGTGTAGCCGAGGTGAAAGGGGTAAGCTTAGAATGCGCAATACCCAGGATGGTGGTGCTGCACTGTATCCCACTCGGCAGGGATAAATTCGACGGGGTCAAGAAGGTCATACTTCGCCTTAAGCTCTGAAAAATCAGCCTCCTGCATCGGTGATTTAAAGGTTCCGGGTTCGGCTTCAGGCAGTTTCGAGAAATCAGACCTGACATCGAGATTGCGAGGAACTATCTCTTGCATAGTCGGGAAGCTTCGGTCCTCTACGGCGGAGGGAACGTTCTCTACATGATGAGGAAGAAGAATTGATAGAGGGAATGGGTCACTTCCCTCAGTGGTCCCAAAAGGTACAGACATATTTTTAACAAAAGAAAGGATGGTATCAAATAACGGAGAATTTAAAATGTTAGTGATTGTTGGAACAGTAAGAAACGATGCAAAACAATAGAGGAGGAAGAAAAAGGTACAGAGTTTGGTGCAAGGATTTTGTAAACGTTGAAATTATACTCACACACCACTATTTATAGAAATTAAAGCATTGAAACCTAGAAATTGATTCATCATTACCTGGCACATGTAATCGAAGCAGCAGATTCAATCAAAAGACGTATGCAAAACGAAGCAACACATCGGGGAAACGAATCATAATGACGCATGACGTCATAATATCATCCTGATTCATGAGCCGCACAACTCCAGAGTTTGCAGCTCACAAAGGGCCACACTGACAGCTCGCCCCAATCATCATGATGCCATTAGCTTGTCCAATCGTTTTAACTGGAATAAACAGAATCCGCTCATCAAGCTCGTATGAGGCCGACCTCAATAAGCGAAGGGACTAACTGTATGGGTCAAAATCTATTTTAGAATATTTAAGATAAGATAACACTAAATAAAGAGTCATCGAGTCGAGGTCGACTAGAAAGCTGCGAGATTCGTGATCAAGATGTCAACACTGGTCGAAGTCAAGCACCATTGATGAAGATGTAATGACTTATTTTCGAAATATGATATTATAGAGAATATTCTAGTGGATATTCGATATACTTGTACTATTAAAGTTTACTAGTAATATGTCTCATATAAATAAAAAAAAAAGACAATGATAAGGCAGGTGACATTCGATTGACAAGAACAAACTTTTGACAAAAAACTCTCTCTCTCTCTCTCTCTCTCTCTCTCTCTCTCACACACACACACACACACACACATACTAGGATACAAACACTGCCTTTTTATCAAGATTCTCGTTCATATTATTCCATACTTTTTCATCAGATCCAGAATAATTCGAGCATTCTACGATTTGTCTGTCACTCATCATTGTCAGGAGGAAAAACCATCTAGTTCATCCTTTATTGGGTGAATCACTTCTCCTATTTACTTAAATGCCATTTATTGTTATTTATTCCTATTAAGTGCTATATTATTGCTCATTTAGAAGATCCCAAATATTTCTACATAATTTTTACAGAAAATTACATATTTGCATGTCATTTGGTACGTATTTTTTTACTCAATACTAAAATCAAATCAATACAAACCTAATCAGGATTTTTAATTGGTTTGGTTTGACTTTTTGATTTGGTGCAGTTTCCCGGTTTGGTTTAAACTCCCTTACTTGTATGTTACAGTGACTTCATTATCTTGTATTCCTACTATTGTATGACCCAAAAATTAGATCTTGATTTGTAAACAATAAATTTATAGAAAAATAGGGTTAATCACAGACAACATCAATATTCAATAGCGGATCTAGTACTTTTAGGGCGAATATTTAATATGTAATGCTAAACAAGACTATATAGGAGCATTAATGGAGCAATAAAGACTTATAAATATAAAAGGTAGCAATAAATGATAATAAATAATTTTTAAATAGTAAATGAGATAAAGATCACCCGACAAGAGTTAAATCTTCAGATACGCTTCTGACAATGAAGGATGATGATAGGCAATTGTATATTCCGATTCTTCTTGGATCGGGAGAGGTGGATAAAGGAAAAGAAGGTAAAGTTAAGCTTTATTTCTGAGAATCTTGTACAAAGAATGTTGATGATATTCTTTACAAAAGGTCTGAATTCCCTTTTTGGTTTACATCTCGTTTTATTTATAATATAATGTGCTTCAAAGGTCTAGATACAATAAAAAGAAATATTCATTAGAATATTCTTTAGGGAATCTAAATTCTCGCCTTTTATTAGAATCATTTAGACCTTTGACAACGACTTATTTCTTACATATGACTTCGACCTTTTGGAGTTAGGTTGACACGTCACAGACTTTGAAGGCACTATTGTTGTTGACCGGTCATACATAAAAAGTGAAATTTTCGCCCATACAACTACCTTTTTGCTTATTCATCCGAACGATAAGAGTTCAAGTGCTATAGATATATAATATAAACGTTCACGGCCTGTTGGAAAGATAGTTTTTTGATCGGTGCCTTTCTTTTAAAATAACAGACCACGAATTGCACTAAATTGCGGAGGTAAATAAATCCTCGCAATTTGATATAATTTGGAGGTTAGCACTAACCCGGCAATTAATTCTCCGTAAATAGATAGTAATTTTGTTTTAGTGATAATAAAAGAGAAAAATAGTGCCTCATTAATTGATACATCGTTTGGAAGTCCGAGGTGACTACTTACTTGTCCTCGCGAGTCTTGAACTTATACAGTTAAACTTTTCTATAACAATATTATTTGTTTCGAATATTTTTGGATGTTATAGCGAAGTGTTGTTATGAAGAATATATATTATAACATAACATAAAAATTGGTACCGAAAAAAGTTTGACTTTTATAGAGAAATATTGTTATGTACGGATACTGTTATAGAGAAGTTTGACGCTCTCTCTCTATATATATATATACTAGTCTCTCGGCATGTGTATACCGAGTCATGTAATCTACGATATTGTAAAATAATATGAAGAATATTAAACTAAAGCCTTAATTGAAATTGTTGATGAAAGAATAAATTACAAAAGCTTTACGAATGATCAATGTGGATCATCGTATGGTGACTTAATTGTTTGTCGGGGTCAAGATGATCGAATAATCAATGTGGATCATCGTATGGTGACTTAATTGTTTGTCGGGGTCAAGATGATTGAATAATCAACGTGGATCATCGTATGGTGACTTAATTGTTTGACGAGGTCAAGATGATCATCGTATGGTGACTTATATATATATATATTCTGAATTCAATGTCACCAAAACCTCCCCGTAAAAGTACATACATTTGTATGATCATACCAATGTGTGTAAAATTATAAATTGCATAGATTACGAAAGCTTATCTATATAGTACATCAAAATGAACAACTTTTTCCTGTACATTCGTGAAATTTTAACTTATATTCCACATGTAACTATTATCTCTTTTCTCCTGTTTGGTTCTTCTCCAATAAGTAGTTTATTGTTTCTAACATGCAAACTAAATCTAAAAAGCATGAGATTAAAATTAATGATGAATATCAAGTAATCATGTACGAAGAATAATTTATAAATTCATAAAGAGTTAGCAAAGATATATAGTATCGTTACTAAAATTTTCGTCTCTTCCAAAAATACAAAAACATTAGAATAATTTCGGATAGAAATATCATTGTCAAATTCTTTGCAATGGTGTTGTTAGTATAAATCATTTCAAATGGTTCGTTGTATCAAATCTTAAAATATTGTTCCTCTCACAATAGTCAATTGGTTTTGGAAGCAATCTTATGTGAATTATTCATATTTTCAAATCAGAATATAGTATTATTTCTTTGAACTTATATATATTCATCAACTTATTAACCTTCATCGATCTCATGTATAAAACAAGAAAAGTATAAAAAAATTCATAAAACTTATCCTTTATGTAGGCCTCTGTCACTTGTATCAGCGCCAGCCATAGCTTAGTCGGATAAAAAATCTCAAATTAACTTTTTGAAAATTTGAATAAAGCTCCTCTGGAATGTCAGCGGAGAGAATTTTTTTGAAGTGGTAAGATAATTATTTGAATGAGTGTGACCATTCAGAATAAGAATGAAGGTTGGATTGAAATGGTGTAAGCGTTAAGCTAGATGATGAAAATAAAACGGAAAGTTAGATAATTTGTCCTAGACAACATTAAAGGAAGGGAAAAGAAAGTTTACATATGAAGATGATTAGAATGCAGTTTACCCTTATTTTGTTAATAACAATTTAGTTCGGACTATTAACTAATTTCATTGTTCACACCTGGCGCAAAGCATAAGAAATGATACCCAAGATAACAGATTCATGATGGACTCTTATTGATACATGCTAATCGGTATATATACTAAGGAGTTATGCATCTAAATGGTTGTGATTATTAATGAAGGGGTGTTTAGGTTTAATTATTTTAGTTTTTTTATTGATAAAAAGTTGATACGATATATAATTTTTTTCTTAAAATAAAATAGGTTAATTAAAAGGGCATTTAAGTAATTTGACATTTTGATTTCAGGGCTCCTATCTATCTATCTATCTATATATATATATATATATATATATATATATATATATATATATATATATATACTAAGTATATGATATATAAGCTATATTTGATATATATACGTAGAGAGAGAGTCACGACCCCCATACACACATATATAGGCATATTATACTCGAACTATAAGCTTTTTTTTTCCTTTCAAACTATCTGACTGGACTGGATTGGTAGTAACATTAAATTGTTGAGTAGTTTTGGAGTTTGAACAATAATGGATAACTAGACTTCAATATGTGTGAGAGAGAGATACTGAGAGAGGGAGAGTGCATTTTCTCAAAAGATGGCACAGTTAGAGCCTGTTTGGCCTAGTTTTGGGAAGGTCAAAAAAAAAAATTCCTTATAAAATTATTTTTTTAAAGATTGAAGTTGTTTGGCCGAGACGGAGAAGTACTTTTGGCCAACAGTAGAAGCAATTTTTTTGCTTTTGGGAAAAAATAGAAAATTCTAGCTTCTTCCAAGAAGCAGAAGCAGAAACAGAAAATTAATTAATTCAAGACAAACCATCCTCACTAAAAATTTATATCTTCCAAATTTCCTTATTGCTTTAATTTTTTTTTTTTTTTTTTGTTTCTAGTTTTTGTCATTTTTTTAAATTTACAGATATCATATACATGAATCATATTGTAACTTTCCAAATTTTTTATTGACTTCTTTTGTTTTTTGATTTTTTCTTTGTGTAATATCTTGTAACTTTTCAAATTATCTTCTATATTTTCTCACACTAAAGCAAATTATCTACATCCTTCGTTGAATTATTAATTCTCTTCTTACAAATAATCATTGATAATTTTTTCTCTTATAAACTATTAATTCCCCGATCTTTAAAACTGTATTCAAATCTAATTTGTGAAAATTACCTACAAAATAGGTAATAAATTTATAATTGCATCGCACAATCTATATTTTATTAAAATAAAAAGAAAAAGCCTCCACACTAAGCCAAATGGCAGCCTCGCAATAGGCCACTTAGAAATTTAGGACAAAGTAAGTTATCTTAAGTAATAATTAGTTTCTTTTTGAATTTAAATTTTTTAAAAATTTAAATTATGCATTATATGTTATTAATAATTAGTTACTCTTTTCGATTTTGAATTTAAGCATACTTAACTATAATTTTTTACGAAAATAATAATTCTTTATATACTTAAAATTATTTCTATTTTAACATTCAATGCCATATTTCAAGTTTGACACTTAAAATTATCTTGTTACAGCTACCAAAGTTATACAAAATTTCATCCGACGAAATTCTTCTACCGATAAAGAATTCAACTATTATGCTAATGAAGACATTACTGTAGATATTGAGGAAGGAGTGAACCTTCTAGTATTCCTTTAGAAATGCAAGGCAAGTCTTCTACTAATATAGAAGCGTTGTGTGACAGATTTAAAGATGAAATTACTGAGAACTGTTATCATGTGTGAGTGACATTGCTTATTAATTCATAGTTGATTATAAATACATAGTAATTTGTGGAATAGACTTCTAATACATAGTGAATTATAACGACCCGACCGGTCATTTTGACCTATAGCGTGTCGTTCAGCGGTTTGAGGACATGAGCAGTTTCATTTCAGGTATTATGACTCGCAGGCATGGTCGGAATTGAATTTCGGGAAGTTTGGAGTCAATTTGGAAAGAGAATTCTCATTTAGGAAACCTTAAGTTGGAAGAATTGACTAATATTGGATTTTTGAGTAAACGGCCTCGGAATCTGGATTTGAAGGTTCCAGCAGGTTCGTATGATGATTTTGGACTTGGGCGTATGCTCGAATCGAGTTTTGGATGACCCGGGAGCGTTTCAGCGCATATTTTTGAAGTTAGCATTTTAGAAGAATTTCATAAATTTGGATCGAAGTGCATTTCAGTGTTATCGATGTCCGTTTTGAATTCCGAGTCTGAGAATAGCTCCGTATGGTGATTCTGGTAGTGGGAGCGCGATCGGAAGTAAATTCAAAGGTCCGTAGGTTATTTTGGAGTCATTTGGCTAAATTTAGAAATTTGAAGGTTTTGAGAAGTTTGACCGGAAGTGGACTTTTTGATATTGGCGTCGGATTCCGATTCCGGAAGTTGGAGTAGGTCCATAATGTTGGATATGACTTGTGTGCAAAATTTGAGGTAAATCAGACGTGATTTGATAGGTTTCGACATCGAATGTAGAAATTGGAATTTCTTAGTTTCATTAGACTCGAATTGGGGTTTGATTCATGTTTTCTTACAATTGTTTGATGTGATTTGAGGTCATGACTACGTCCGTGATATGTTTTGAGTCTTGTTGGTTTGTTCGGACGGGATCCCGAGGGGCTCGGGTGATATTTGGGATGGTTTCGGACTATTTCTAGGCCATTTTTAGCTGCTATTTTTTGGCTACAGAAGTATGCTACGCGATCTCGAGGAATTGGTCACGATCGCAATGAGTAAAATGTGAGAAAATGCCAAGTGAATCGCGATCGCAGAAGTCTTTTCGCGATAGCATAGAGTAAGGTTTCTACTGCACTGACCCGAGTTTGGAAGTTTGTATCTTGAAATCTATAAGGAATTTTGAGATGATCCAAAAATAAAAGTTGTAGATATTTGTGTCTAACTTTCATAAAATTAAACCATTTAGAATTTGGAGTTGTTTCTAAAGAGTTATGATTAATACACTACAGCCTGTCCAGGAAGAGTTTGGAAATCGCATTGTGTTGCATAAAGCTAAATTTGGCAGATCATATCTCGTAATCTATAAGGAATTGGCAAATGATAAAAGAACTAAAGTTGTATCACTTGGTGTCTAGTATTCATAAAGTTAAACCATTTGCAATTTGGAGTTTTGTACAAATGGTTATGACTATTATACTAGAGGCTATCAGGAAGAGCTGGGCATTTGTTCTTTGCGGTCGCGAAGCCTTTTCCGCGATCGCGAAGGTAAAATTTTGGGCTGAGACAAGTTGTGCTTTGTGATCGCGGAGCATTTTCTGCGATCGCGATGAGTAAATACCTGGGCAGGAGTTATATATTCAGGTTTGTGCCATTTTTAGCTCATTTGGAGCTATGGAGCTCGGATTGAAGCGATTTTTTAGGCGATTTTCACCATATGGAATGAGGTAAGTGTTTTATTCACAATTTTGAATTAAATACATGAGTATATATGGATTAGAACATGGAAATTAGTAAAAATTATGGATTTTTGGTAGAAGACCTAGAAATTGGTATTTTTGGAATTTGACCACGAAATTGGACATGGAATTGGGAATAAAATATATATTTGAGTTCGTAATGTTATGGGTAATCTTTATCTTGGAAAAATTTCGGAATCCAGGCATGTGAGCCCAAGGATGATTTTATCAACTTTTCGATCGGGGTTCGGAATTGTTATAAATTGGATTATAATGGGTATTTGAGCATATATTAATGGTTTGCATAATTATAGGCTAGTTTTGGAGCATTGTGCATCAATTTGAGTCATCGGAAGGGCTTGAAAGCCAGCTATGGAGCTTCAAAGTGAGGTAATTCTCCTTTCTAACCTTGTAAGAGAGAATTGTACCCATAGGTAAAATAATTATTTATGTGCTACTATTTGTGGGGATATGTACGCACGAGGTGAAGAGAGTCTGTACGTAGCTACTAGATATGCCTATGTCCGGGGTACTTTTAGGCTTACATCATGCGTTGTTGATTTTGTTATTGATTTATGTTTATTATTTGCCTTGAGAGGGAGCGAGATTGAGTTTTATTATTAAATATTTTTGAGAGGAGTTGAAATTTTAAGAATTTAAGATTTAAAAGGTTTTGTTCAAACTTCTTAATTTCGAAAGGAATTGAGGAATATTATAATAGCTTGAAAAATCTATGTGTAACCGCATCGCATGTATGATTCGCAAGCGGGGTATTTCCCTCTACCACTCTTACCGGATCGGTCCGTTCACCTCGACAGGATTTATGTACCACACTCTCATGAGAGCGGGTCGTTCGCCTCGGCAGGTTAATAGATGCATCTATGGTTCGCGCCGTTCGACCCTTCTGCAGTGCACAGTTTATTTTTATGTTGGATCGAGCAGTACGCCCCGGAATTTCCTATATATATATATATATGTTATGGAGGGAACTTGCTAGTTGAGAGCTGAGTAAATTGTAAAGAAGGGAATTGTACCACGTAATTTATACTTGTTTGTTTCATATTTATTCATTTCTTTACCGTACCTGATATTATTGGACCACTAGTAAGTGTTAGAGTCGACCTCTCATCACTACTTCTTCGAGGTTAGACGGGATACTTACTGGGTACGCGTTGTTTTCGTACTCAGACTACACTTGTTGTACATTTGTTATGTACATGTATATGTATGGATAGTGGCCTCGTGGGCGCAGCAACATGGTTGGTACGGGGGCTTAGGTGAGCTGCATATTATGTGACGATCTGCAGCCAGCAGAGTCTCCTTCAGATTGTATTTTCTCTTCTGTCCAGTTTGTATTCCGGAAAGTTATTGTATTCCATTTTAAATTCCTAGAAATTGCTCATGCACTTGTGACACCAGGTTCTGGGATGACTATGGGATTTATTCATTATTTGAATTGGTTAAAAACATTTTTGTTTACTCAGTGGAAGTCCATTATTTACTATTTAATGTAATGAAGGAAAATGATTTCGAAACTACTACAATAAGAATTTAATTAACTTCCTGGTGTTGGCTTGCTTGACAATGGTGTCCGGCGCCATCACGACTTTTATTGGATTTTGGGTCATGACAACATGGTATCAGAACGCTAGGTTCCCTTAGGTCTCACGAGTCATGAGCAAGTCTAGTAGAGTCTTGCGGATCGATACGGAGACATCTGTACTTATTTTCGAGAGGCTATAGGGTTGTTAGGAGTACTTCCCTTCTTGATTCCTCATCGTGCATTTGATTCCTTTGAGTCTTATGCCTATGTTTCCTTCCTACTCAATGTTACGCGAAGCACTTGTTATAAATCGAAAATTGAGGGATTGTAATGGTACTACAGATATGGTGCAGGATGTTTCGCCTTGCGTATTTGATGGAGTTATTGTCATCGCCTTGCGAAAGGCCGTTCTATCATTTCAGCTCAGTGTCGGTATTTTATTTCCTATAGGAAAGACAACCGTACTATGAATGTTTAGGTTTGGGTTGATGGAGTAATGAGACTTGGTGTTTTCAAGTGTGGTGAAATTTTTGTATAAGATGAGGTATCTTCCTCCTTGATTGAATGTGTTAAGTTCCCCGATGTTATGATCTTCTTCAGATTGCCTTCTGGGCACGGTATTGTGAAATGGTGTCGGGGAAGCGGCTGTCAGAGATCTCGGGGTGCGGTGGTTCAGGATTGAATGGGTATTTCTAATGCTGGCGGCTCAAGAATGAGGATCTTCACAAAGTGTTGAAGTTAGTAGTGATTTATCGGTTCAAGTGCTACAGAGATAGATATTCATTTAAGGCAACAACTGGGAAGCAAAGGATGAGGAAGAACATGTGGGAAGTGTCAGGCGGTGGTTAAATTTCTAAAATGCCAGGTGTAAGAAGCAAAAGTTGAGTAGTTTCTTAAAGGAGTGAGTTTGACCAAAGTGGGAGAGTGGCAGAGTAGCATATGGGTTCAGTGGCAGGATAACTACTCACCTTGAGGAAATGTTTAGAGTGATTTGAGAATTTTAGTGGACGGTGATTGGGTCCATGAGCTTAATTTGAAATATTGGCTATTATACGGCGGGAGATTGGATGCAATAGAAAGGAGTTGCTTGACATGAAGAAAGGATCTTGGTGAGTTCCAGAGTTATTCAATATGTGGCTCCAAACTAAGCGGGGGAATCCCACCCCCTACGATTGGGTTGCATGGTTATCTACTTGCGAAAATTCTGGTTATCGACATATTGGTGGTTTATTATAGATAGGGAAGAGAACATAAGTAGTAATTTGAGAGTAGGATTTGATAAATGTTTTCCATAATTGGCCTTATTGACTCATGTTTAGGCTTTGCGAAGATTCGGGATTTATGCTTCATAAAAGGTAATTTATAAGGGGAGTGATTCAGTCAGGTGCTTCATTGAAAGGGTGTTCATGCGCTATAAGAGCCTCGGAGTTGATTATATTTGGGACCAAGTCAGAGTGGATGACTCTCAATAACAGTCCTAGTGGATTCAAAGTTTAAAATTTGGTGCCTAAGGATTTAAAGCCCATAGTATATTTAAGAATCGAGCTTTTGCAGTGGATTATGAAAAGGGGCTTGGGGTGTTCTATGTTACCTTCGGCTTGCATTGTAGCATTTGGAGGGTATGAGAAGGTTCACGGGATTTGAGACAACATGGCTTCATGATATAAGGTCACTCAGGATGAGTGCAAATTTGGGTTCACGATGTTTGAAATAAAGCTATTATTATTTCTAAGACAAGTTACGGATAAGTTAGGAGAAGTCAGATCTGTTAACTATGGTTGAATTGGCATGATGGTGGCAGTAATCAGTACCTCCAGCATGATTAGATTATGCATGTGATTTGTGACGGTACGTGCGAGGCTTGACGGCCGCCGTAATTGGTTTTATTAGGGTGTATTCAAGTATTGTTGCATGTTATGTGTAGGCGGGTCCCGGAAGGGCTATAGTGATTCAGACCACTACTTGAGGACTTTTATACTCCAGTTATGAGAATTCATTCACGTGTTGTTATGGTTCTCTTGCAATGAGTTAAGTAAAAGGTTTCCTTATGACGAAGTGTTCACCCTAATAGTGGTTCAAGGGTTATGATGAAATTTTTGTACTATCGCATATTGGCATGTTAGGTGCAGTGAGCAATATGAAATTTGAAGGTGAGGATCAGGGTCGCGGTTCGGTGTTGACAAGGATGTCACGAGCTCGTATGAGCAAGAAAAGTATTTGAATGTATAGAGTAAGTTGGTATTGTCTTCAGCGTCACCTAAGATCGGTGATTTGTGAAAGAGGCTTTGCATCCTGGTTATGGATTCTTGATTTACTTTACATCGTTAGTGTGACCGGTGGCATGGATATGCAGACTTGTTACCTAGTGCGGAAGGTCGTGGAAGCATATCTCACGGGAAGATTGTACAAGTGTGACATTGTAGTCACTCGATTGATTGAAGAGTTAAACCGAGTATGAAGGATGTGGTAATATCACTTATTTGAGAATTTATGCCTAGAGGGCGCTCGGTTCATTTGGTTGCGAAATATGGAAGTTTGCTCCGATCATTATGGTTGCTCTTGTGTGTTATGGGAAAAAAGGGGCTATTAGGACCCGTGAAAGGTTAATAGCCTAGTACGGTGCGATCAGAATCGGCTTGAGGTATGTGGATGGATTTAAATATGAATATGGGCTCTATGTGAGCCAGATATGTTCATTTCAGTATAGCGCTCCTCATGGAGGAGTATTAGAACATTGGTTGTTGTTCCGTCGTCGGCTATTTCATATAATATTATGTTGTGCCGTGTGAGTTGTGAAATGACTTGATAAATTTCTTATGTGTTGAGGTTCCACGTAGCGATGGTGCTTTGTGAGCAGGATGGCTCTTGAGATTCAGATCATATATCGCACCCCAGTTGTGCTTGGGTTTTGTATTTTATGGCGCTATATGTCTCCCCAAGGATGGTATTGTGCACTTAGCATTGCTTGTGACCGATATTCAGTATTTTGTAGTAATGAGAAATTTAACTCGGTGTGTATCTCCTTATGTTAATTTTATGTGTGGATCGGGTGGCACGCCGCCACTGGTATGTTATTTGAATCGGGTTGCATGCCGCAACAGTGTGATGTTGAGTACGGTTTTCTATATTCTATTTTGTGTGTTTCGTTCCCATTTTCTGAGGAAAGTTTATATTAGTGCGTAAGTTGAGTAGTTCCTCCCAAAGTTTGTTTTCCGTATGTATCACGTTCGAGTTGTGACCTATTGGCACATTGTGGCATCATATGAGACTTTTGGTCATGTCTGGGGTTGTTACTGCCTGAGCAGTTCATACTGGCTGAGACAAGATTATTGGATCAGGGATCAGCGCGATAAGATTATATGAAGTATATTAAAGAACAAATACCATTATTTGGTTCATAATGAGGTGATGATTCTAGTCAAGAGGAGAGATTCAATGATTTTTTGACTCTACAGTTGGTTATGAATTTCTACACATCTCTTCCGTCGTGGAGGTATTGTAAGAGTTAGAGCAGGACCTATATATATGTCATGGGGCATTGTGAGCATCAGATTCGGGGAATGTCGGCTATTATGATCAGAGAGTGTTATTATGGGCCTGTGAATGATGTGGTGCATGGTGTGAATTCAACAAAGGTATGCATTCATGTTCTGGTACATCGTGTGGTGATTGATAGGGTGTTGGTATATTGGACGCAGGCCTGGCAGAGAATTTTGGATGTCGGAACTGGGCTCTAAGTCTTATTTGCCTGAATAAAAGAGAATATCTTCAGATTTGATCGAGCTATTGTGCTCAATTGAGTTGTGGTAGCACGGGTAGGTGCACGAGGTGTTAACAGTAATTCTAGACTACTCCAACACAGTTCTTAGCACGTTCGAGGATGAACGTATGTTTAAGTGGGAAAGAATGTAACGAACGACCCGACCGGTTGTTTTGAGCCCTAACGCGTCGTTCGGCAGTTTGAGGATATGAGCAGCTTCATTTCACGTATTATGACTCGAAGGCATGGTCGGAATTGAATTTAGGGAAGTTTGGAGTCAATTTGGAAAGAGAATTCTCATTTAGGAAACCTTAAGTTGGAAGAATTGACTAATATCGGATTTTTGAGTAAACGACCTCGGAATAGGGATTTGAAGGTTCCAGCAGGTTCGTATGATGATTTCAAACTTGGGCGTATGCTCGGATCGGGTTTTGGATGACCCCGGAGAGTTTCGACGCATATTGTTGAAGTTAGCATTTTAGAAGAATTTCATAAATTTGGATCGAAGTGCATTTCAGTGTTATCGATGTCTGTTTTGGATTCTGAATCTGGGAATAGCTCCATATGGTGATTCTGGTAGTGGGAGCGCAATCGGAAGTAAATTCGAAGGTCCATAGGTTATTTTGGAGTCATTTCGCTAAATTTAGAAATTTGAAGGTTTTGAGAAGTTTGACCGGAAGTGGACTTTTTGATATTGGGGTCGGATTCCGATTCCGGAAGTTGGAGTAGGTCAGTAATGTTGTATATGACTTGTGTGCAAAATTTGAGGTCAATCGGACCTGATTTGATAGGTTTCAGCATCGAATGTAGAAATTAGAATTTCTTAGTTTCATTAGACTCGAATTGGGGTGTGATTCGTGCTTTTAACGTAGCTTGATGTGATTTGAGGCCTCGACTAAGTCCGTGATATGTTTTGAGTCTTGTTGGTATGTTTGGACGGGGTCCCGAGGTGCTCGGGTGAGTTTTGGGGTGGATTCGGACCATTTTAAGGACATTATTAGCTGCTGGTTTTTGTCTACAACAGTATGTTACGCGATCCCGAGGAATTGGATGCGATCGTGATGAGTAAAATGTGAGAAAATGGCTAGTGAATTGCGATCGAGGAAGGGTTTCACGATCGCCTAGAGGAAGGTTTATGCTGCACTGGCCCGACTTTAGAAACTTCTATCTTGTAATCTATAAGGAATTTGGAGATGATCCAAAACTGAAATTTGTAGCTCTTTGTGTCTAGTTTTCAAAAATTTAAACCATTTGGTATTTGGAGTTCTATATAAAGAGTTATGGTTGATACACTACAGCCTATCCGGGAAGAGTTTGAAAATCGCATTGTGTTGCATAAAGCTGACTTTGGCAGCTTATATCTCGCAATCTATAAGGAATTGGGAAATGATCAAAGAATTAAATTTGTGTCTCTTGGTGTCTGATTTTCAAAAAGTCAAACCATTTGCAATTTGGAGTTTTGTAAAAAAAAAGTTATAACCATTATACTAGAGACTGTCGAGAAGAGCTGAGCATTTGTTCTTCGCGATCGCGGAGCCTTTTCCGCGATCGCGAAGGGAAAATTTTGGGCTAAGAAAATTTGTGCTTTGCGATTGCGGAGAATTTTCCGCGATCGTGATGAGTAAATACCTGGGCAGGAGTTATATATCGAGGTTTCGGCCATTTTTAGCATATTTGGAGCTATGAAGCTCGGATTGAAACGATTTTCACCATATGGAATGAGGTAAGTGCTTTTTTCACAATTTTGAGTTACATACATGAGTATATATGAATTAGAATATGGAAATTAGTAAAAATTGTGTATTTTTGGTAGAAGACATAGAAAATGGTATTTTTGGATTTTGACCACGAAATTGGACATGGAATTGGGAATAAAATATATATTTGAGTTTGTAATGTTATGGATAATCTTTATCTTCGAAAAATTTTTGTAATCCGGGCACGTGAGTCTGAGGATGATTTTTATCGACTTTTCGATCGGGGTTAGGAATTGTTATAAATTGGATTATAATGGGTATTTGAGCATATATTAATGGCTTGTATAATTATAGGTTAGTTTTGGAGCGTTGTGCATCGATTTGAGTCATCGGAAGGGCTTGAAAGACGGTTATGGAGCTTCGAAGCAAAGAAAGCCTCCTTTCTAACCTTGTAAGAGGGAATTGTACCCATAGGTGAAATAATTATTTATGTGCTACTATTTGTGGGGCTACGTACGCACGAGATGACGAGAGTCCGTATGTAGCTACTAGATATGCCTATGTCCGGGTAGTTTTAGGCTTACATCATGTCTTGTTGATTTTGTTATTGATTTATGTTTATTGTTTGCCTTGAGAGGGAGCGAGATTGAGTTTTATTATTAAATTTTTTTTTGAGAGGAGTTGAAATTTTAAGAATTTAAGATTTAAAAGGTTTCGTTCGAACTTCGTAATTTCGAAAGGAATTGAGGAATATTATAATAGCTTGAAAAATCTATGTGTAACCGCACCGCATGTATGGTTGGCGAGAAGGGTATTTTCTTCTGCCGCTCTTATGGATCGGGCCGTTCGCCTCGGCAGGATTTATGTACCACACTCTCATGGGAGCGGGTCGTTCGCCTCGGCAGGTTAATAGATGCATCTATGGTTCGCGTCGTTCGACCCTTCGGCAGTGCACAGTTTACTTTTATGTTGGATCGGACAGTACGCTACGGTATTTCATATATATATATATATATATATATATATATATATATATATATATATTATCCTCATGGAATCGAGTGTAATATTTGGCTAGAAGCCAGTGTATCTGAGGGTTTTCCCCTTATTTGAATTATGACAACCTCTTTGATGAAACCCACTGTATCTATGTATATGCTCCGGTTACGGAGGGAACTTGCTAGTTGAGAGCTGAGTAAATTGTAAAGAAGGGAATTGTACCACGTAATTTATACTTGTTTGTTTCATATATTTACTCTGTTTCATATTTACTCATTCTTTATCATACCTGATATTATTAGACCACTAGTAAGTGTTCGAGTCGACCTCTCGTCACTACTTCTTCGAGGTTAGGCGGGATACTTACTGGGTACGCGTTGTTTTCGTACTGATACTACACTTGTTGTACATTTTTTATGTATAGGTACATGTATGGATAGTGGCCTCGTGGGCGCAGCAGCATGATTGGTACGGGGACTTAGGTGAGCTGCATTATATGAGACAATCCACAGCCAGCAGAGTCTCCTTCAGACGTATTGTATTTTCTCTTCTGTCCAGTTTGTATTCCGGACAGTTATTTATTACATTTTAAATTCCTAGAAATTGCTCATGCACTTGTGACACCGGGTTCTGAGATGACTATGGGATTGATTCATTATTTGAATTGATTAAAAATATTTTTGTTTACTCAGTGGAAGTCCATTATTTTCTATTTATTGTAATGAAAGGAAATGATTTCGAAACTACTAAAATTAGAATTTAATTAACTTTCTGGTGTTGGCTTGCTTGACAATGGTGTCAGGCGCCATCACGACCTTTATTGAATTTTGGGTCGTGACATGAATGGTGTATTTTGATTATTCAAATCATCATGTAAACAATAAGTAATTATACTAGATAATATTATATGCTTTGATATACTTGTATATGCTATATTGATTTAAATCTTTAATATGTATGTTTACTTTATATTTTATATTTTAATAAAATAAAATAAAAAATAATAAAAGTCTTTTATGATTAATATTTAAGTCATTTTTCTCTTTAAAATAATTATAAGACCTTGATACTATCCTTTTTGGTAATTTGATACTCAAAAGTATTTTTCAGAAAGATTAGCCAAACATAATTTGTTTACCAAACGTTGCAAAAAGTACTTCTTAAATGAATTGTCTAAACACAAATTATTTTTTCAAAAGTACTTTTGGATAAAACATTTCTGATACTTTTCAAAATATGCAGTGTTTAGCAGTTTGGCCAAACGGGCTCTTAATAGAGTTTGCAGTTACTTTATGAGTTGTACTCTTTCCATTCCTATTTACTTGTCTTGTTTCACTTCTCAGTAGTCAATTTGACTAATATTTAAAGCTAAATGTAAGATTAACTCAATATTTTAAAATTAAAACTATATAATATTCAATTCTTCTCATATTAATATAGTGAAAAAATACATTATAAACTTTTATGTCAAAATCCATGTAATTTAACTCTCAAGAATCGATAACTAAATGAAAACGGAAGGAGTACTAAGTATTATAGATGATAATTGTTCTTTTTTCTTTTTGTCATTGAACTCAAAGTTGGTGACAGAATAGAGAAACGAAATTTTGGTACGTTTGTGTGGAAAGGGAAAAAGAAAAAAATAAGCAACTTTTTCGTCCATTCTGCAGAAGTCGTAATTAGCTGCACTTTGAAAATGCCCCAGCTTCTATTAGGGTGCGGAATCCAAGTAGGTTCTAATTGTACAAGTAGAACTAAAATAAATTCAAAAAAAAACATAGAACGGATCTATGTATAGCGCCATAGTATATGGCGCTATACACTAACGGTAACTGTGCCCTTAGTGTATAGCGTCATATACTATGGCGTTATACCTTCTGAATCTGTCAGACACAGGTATAACGCCATAGTATGTGGCGTTATACCTATTTTCTTGGTAAAGCCGTCGTCGTCTTCAAGAACGACCCATCCTCTTCTTCCCTCATTTTTTAATATCCCTCTTCTTCATTTGGTCCCCCACCCCCGATTTCTGCTCATTTTTAAAAATAAAAATAAAAAATTGGGCCCCTCCGTCACATAAAAATTGAAGAGTTTTGGTCCCACTTTCGAGTAGAGCATCGTATTGTTGTTGATACACATTTTCGGAGTCAAAATTTCAATTTATTCGAGGTATTTCGTTTTATTATATGTTGAAACTTTAATAATAATGCATATTTTTTTATTTGTATGTGTTCTATTTCGTTTTTTGTTATTTTTTTGCGAAACTACTGTGTTAAATTTATCCGGTTCGTTTTGTGTTATTTTTTGGCGAAACTAGTATGTTAAAATTTATCCGGACTTAATAATTATTTATATATATATGTGTTTCATGTCGTTTTGTGTTTTATTAGTAATTAATTTATTTGTTGTTCATGTTTAGTTTAGATTATTTTTTAGCGCAGTAAAATCTAGACCTTTTTAGTAAAGTAAAATGTAGACTCTTGTAGCGTAGTAAAATGTAGAGCCTTGTAGCGTAGTAATGTGTAGTGTTGTAGCATATAAATACTTTAGTTTAAGTATCTTACACTGGTAGTCGAAAATGCAAACTTTGTACAATTAAGTTAATAATTGTACAATACACAAAATTATAAAAATAATAAAGTTTGAGACATACATAATTACTAATGTTAATTTGGTGCGACTGGGCCTCAAAATATCGAGCCCGGAACCCAAATATATAAATATATATATATATATATAATTAATTTGTACAATAAATTATTTATAAAACATGAATTAAAATTATAAAAATAATAAAGTTTGACACATACATAATTACTAAATAATGTTGTTTTAATTTACAGTGGACGACATGGACCCGATGATACATCCCGGTCCTCGGACGTTGGATCTATTAGCCCTACAGCCCGAGCATAGATCCGAGTATATATGGGACGGACAGTTGCTTACGCAGACTTTCCGGGCCAGGAGAGTGGAGTATATGTGGGAGTTTTTGAATGATAGAGCTCTACATCCCCGCGTGGTCCATTACCTGGAGGATCTAGGATTTTACCGGATTATTAGGATTGGCCGGATACAGCTCGACTGGGCTTTGATCACGGCGTTGATTGAGCGGTGGCGACCGGAGACGCACACTTTCCACCTGCCCATCGGCGAGGCCACCATCACCATTCAGGACGCCGAGATTCTATATGGCCTGCCAGCTGATGGCTTGCCAGTTTTGATGTCGTATAACATGAGATATTATCAGCGGCAGGCCTGTGGAACAGGCGGTCGGGTCTGGGTCCAGCCGTCTGCAGTTGACCTCCATTATAGCGCACCTGGAGGAGATCCACCATACTATCACTGACGAGTCAGAGGAGGTGGATGTGGTACGATATACGAGGCTGTTATTGCTCGTTATACTTGGTGGGTTATTCCCGAACACTTCGGGAAACCTAGTGAGCCTCCGTTTTCTGCACCATATTGATAGGTTCGAGACTACATCCACGTACAGTTGGGGTGGTGCTGTCCTTTCATTCCTGTACAGGCATTTGTGTCGGGCTTCTATCGGCACACAGAGAGATGTTTGTGGCTTTCTGCCGCTTCTACAGGTGATAACATACCTCCATAATATGTCCATTAGTTGCAATTGTACCTAGTTATAGTTATTCTTATACTTTAAGTCAACTTTTTATGTTAGGTTTGGGCATGGGAGCGATTTCTGCAGTTTCAGCCACCACTACCACAGCTACCGGCTAATGTAGAAATTCCGGAGCTTCCTCTAGCCTGGAGGTGGGTTGTGCGTCGTGCTCTTGCACGAGATTATGATGCCCATCATAATCTCCCCCTCTACAGAGATGTTTTGGAACTACTGGACAACGCACATGTGAATATCTAAATAAACTTACCTGGTATAGATTAACGTAGTTATGCGCCTACTAACGGTCTGCGTTCTTATTTGATAGTTCATCTGGACGCCGTACAACGATGATTTGTTAGATACACTGCCAGCGTATTGCAGGTTTGGCCGACAGATTTGGATGTCTTCTGTCCCGATCGTATGCCTCGATNCCTTCCACTTCAATTAAATTAAAATTTAGTACAACAAAGAAGGAAAGCAATACTACAGCACAAGCACAAATACAAACATACGCTGCTAACATAATAAAAATACAAACACATACATGTAAGTGTTTAACCTCGGCTACCATTTATTCTCCGCTCCAACCACTTAAATCGTTCTTCCAATTGTTCTTTTTCTTCTTCAACCTCTTTAAGTTTCGCCTTCACCTCCGCAAGTTCCCGTTTATATTGGTTTTTCTCTTCCTTTTCGGCTTCACAAGTCCATTCTGCTTTCCATTTTTCTCGTCCTACCTCCTTCAGTTTAGCCCTCAAGTCTGCAATAATTCTATTGCCTTCTCTTTCACGTTCCTCTTGTGTTGTACGCAAATTATTAAGATAATGTAGGTTTTCTCTGTAGCATTGCTGATAAAATGGGGGGTCAACCCATTCCTCAAAATCACACATAGGTTAGTTGGGATCCTTGTAAAACTGATTCAAACAATGCCAGTAGCGCCGTCCACATTCACCATCGGCCCAACAAAATTGCATCATGCATGCTTTTCCACGATTGCATTTTGGTACACGAAGAGATTGAGCCATTTGTGAAATATTTGCTTTTAGTAAAAAAAAN
Organism: Nicotiana knightiana; assembly: GCA_005239525.1. Lineage (NCBI taxonomy): Eukaryota > Viridiplantae > Streptophyta > Magnoliopsida > Solanales > Solanaceae > Nicotiana > Nicotiana knightiana. The sequence goes on from ML432625.1 coordinate 63,943, forward strand.
CCTCCACAAGGTCGATACGTCCCATACGCCGGGAGACACGAGGCCCTGATATGTTTTCTGTTATTATTAATTATATACCTGTAATTTTGTGCCAAATATGTAGTTTATATTTTTTACTTTATGCAGGCAATTGGATTGCATAACGTCTATCACATGGGGCAGCAGATGCAGAGTCATGTACACGATCATGTGGTCATGCAACAGTATAGTCAGCGATTCATGGATATGGCTACTCAGACACTGCATCGAGCCCGATCGGATCAGAGTTTGGCACACGAGGCTGATTCCATAGACCCGGCGCAGTACCAGTGAGGTCATGGTATCCCACGGCCTCGTGGCGCCCGACGACCTGGTGGTGCCGGACGACGTGGTCGTGGCAGGAGAGGAGGTGGTCCCCAGCTAGGGGGCGTTGAGGCTCCTGCGGATGATGTTGATGATGATATGGCAGGTGTCATGGATGGGACGGACATGCCATCTTACAGCCATGGAATTTATCCCACTCAAGTGCCCTCGCAGATGACCCCATCGGGTCAATTAATTATCATGGGATCGACCCGAGATTTGTATAGTGGGCGCCGACTGAGTTATGGCTCCACATCACATGCGCAGGTATGCGTTTATTTGTATTGAATTTGAATTTGTTTTGACTATAACTTATTTGTTTCCTTTAACTTCATTAATTTTCTTTTCGAAGGCTTCATGCGATGCTACGACAGATGACTATATTCAGGATCCAGACACGATGATGATGGTANTATATTTTTATTTACATTAACAACAATATTTAACTGTGCTAAACATACATAATTTAAATCGATAATATGGGAAAGTACAAATCATAATTAACAAGCATAATTTTATTTCATAAATCTTGGAACATATACATAGACATGAAATTATTACAACATCAACTCAAGGGTAGTTTGGCACACTAGAAGAACACCCACCACGAGCTTGATTAGTATTGCCACCCAAACCACCTGAAGGACATTTTCGACGGTCGTGTCCTGTTTGCGAGCATATACCACATTTGCGCGCATAAACGGTATCACGAACATCCATTTGGTTCCGTATGCGCGTTCTCTTCTGCACCTGTATTTTACGCAAATATGACTTGTTACACACCATTTTAAATGGTTCCGGAGGCCAATAATGCTCAGCACCCACTGGATGCAACTGACCACTATAAGTGTTTACGTAATTGGCAACACTATATTGTTGATCAACATAGTTGGTCTCCCCAAAACTAATACGTTGAAAGCACTTGATGGCATGTGAGCAAGGCATGTGGTATATGGACCATTTCCCACAAGAGCATAACCTTGATGATTCATTTACAGTATGTACATTATTCCCCCGATTTTGATGGATAGCGGTGCGAACTTCAAAAANGCCGGATACTATGGCGTTATACATGTGTCAGACAAATTCATTGTGTATAACGCCATAGTACAAGGCACTTTAGGTATAACGACACATACTATGGCGTTATACCTGTGTCTGACAGATTCAGAAGGTATAACGCCATAGTATATGGCGCTATACACTAACGGCACAGTTACCGTTAGTGTATAGCGCCATATACTATGGCGTTATACCTTCTGAATCTGTCAGACACAGGTATAACGCCATAGTATGTGGCGTTATACCTA